>PQWD01004962.1:130463-198794 GCA_019425675.1 Leucinodes orbonalis | reverse complement strand
CGCAGTTTTAACTCACCTATGTAAACTAATTAGCGGGTTAAAGAAAGCGTTAGGCCAAAGTAACTACTCTACGCGGACGAAGTCGCACGCAAAAGCTGGTATAATAAAAACAGTCATATTTTGATAATAACTAGACAAATACGTAAAGACTAGTTGATATCAGGAGCGATCTGTTTCGTTCTTAATTTTTTTATATAGTATCATCAGAACCTTTTATTATACGAGTTTCCCACTTATTAGAAATGGTAGCCGCTAGTAAAAAATATCCAGCGAGTCAGACTCGCCCGTGAAAAGTAATCATTTTTTTAGAGAGAAAATGTATAATTACCATATTTTATTTCGGATATCCAGATTTTTATCTCATGTCAGGTGAAGTGAGCTGATGTTGCTAATAAACAACTTAGACACTTAAATTGCAAGTATCAAAAGATTTTGGGTGCCTAATTTTCATACATAAACAGGGTCAACCAGACAAACTCCTTGCAACACCCTAAGTCCAGATTCGGGGCCCACTATTGAACGCTCTTAGACACGTTGCACAAAGATTTAAGGCAAAGAGTCATCTGCACTGGTCACTTGTCCGAAGATGTAAAAGCCAGTGACAAGTTCATCCGAAAATATACAGAAGGTAAGTCTTGGTCGAGGTCGACAGACAAATGAACATAGACATGATAAAAGTAGTGGAATAAATATTAGTGCTTTCAGATAACTTGATTCGTTTCAGAAATCGAAATATTTTGTGCAATTTAACGAAATAATCATATTTTTATCCAGACAACAATATTTTAGGTACAATGAATACCCAAACAAAATGATCGAGGTGCCTGACCGTTAGAAAGATCAGTTCACAATAGTTGTCAGACGGGTAAACCCCGAGCAAGGTTTGAATGTGAAGATTAATGAAGTAGAGTACGTGGGCGAGATGCTGCCCATTCAGGGCGCACTTCTACCCTTGCGAAGTTTAGGCTCAACACTGTTATGAATACCCTTCTCTTTATTTACGGCATGTGTGCTAATGTACATTTATGTATGTTTATCCGTTGTTTAGTACCCACCAAGGCTTCACGCTTAACTTGGGGCTAGATGGTGCTGTGTGAATTTCAGCGGATATTTATTTATTTAATATCATACGATTTCATATTTTAAAAATATCATATTGATTTTTAATGGAAAAGTTTTGTAAAAGACACAAAGATCTTATACTGTACTCATTAAATCTGTCAAACCATCGTCACTTGTGAAATGCAAATCGTGCTTAAAAAAATACTTCGAATCGGTAAGAACCCTTGATCAAATCTCTTTTGATCATTGACTGGCAAAAGCAGTTGTCTTAAGTAGTCTAGTTGTTTAGTATTATTGTATTCATCACGCCTGATTTCCTGAATACATTACTGCACGTGGAACGCGTATTTCGAGCGAGTATATAAATCACTTTCAGTGACGTAACATGATCTTGGCATATCCAATTATTGCTCAAGATACATGTTCGAAGCATCCGAAGATCGATGATAGTGGTAAAGTTTCAAGGGTCGATATTTCGATTTACACCCATATCAAATACAGATTCTAATTTAGATTGGAAAATAAAGTGACTTATATACTGATCAAGCTGTAAGATTTTGACTAGATTCATGATGATCTAAGAGTTTTCAACATCCAACTTTTGCTGCTAATAATACTTGTACATATAAGTTCACACTAAAGGTTGAAAAGGTTCACCAGGACTGCGTAATAATACTGCGATAGAATGATAAAACAGAAGTACTTGATAAGAATTTAGTAAGTAGAACTATTATTACTGACCAGAACGTTTATTGATATTTATTTTTAAGTAATTAAATACCTTTATCTAATGGTTATAAGTATTTAATTACTATTTAAATAGTTTTTACAATTTGAAAGGGTCAGCTAATATTAATATTTATGCAATTAACTGACTAGCAAAATATAAACTATATCTTCTAGACTCGATATCTACTCTACTTTTTTTTGGCGAGACTAGCTCAGCTGATGGTTGGCTTCGGTCGCGGCACAAGACCGCTTACGGAGACCTATCGAAGTAGGAAAAGAAGGAGGGCCACTTAGGCGCCCACTAGGGCTGGTACTCAACTTAGTGCCGTCCCTCGGACCAGGAAGGAAAATGACGGAACCTGCTTTACAATCACTGAGAACTAAGTTCATATAGCTTTTTGACATTTTAAGTAACAACAATTGTTAAATAAACATATCGCATAAATTAAAAAGATATACCTTAATAGCGTGTTAATTCTATTGATTTGCTTAACGCAAGCTATTTACTCAGTTGTTATGCTCAAGTTTAATATAATAAAAGCTAACACCTGTTCAATTATATACAAAAGCTTTATTAATATAAATATTCCAGTACTGCACACGTACTGCTGTTAATTAAGTTGGCTTAGCTTCCCTAATCTCTCGACTCAGAACGCGTGCTGGTCGCGCATACTTATTGCTTCTTGTTGAACTAAGGGCATCTTATAATGGGTGGTCGCTTAGTATTTACTATTGTTTTCCATTACTGTCATTAGACACCCATTTTATATTCGTGTAATAGTTGAGACATCGGATATTTCACCTTGGGTTTCTATACCTGGGCAATGCAAACAATTGTGTGTGCATGAACACAATGATATTCTGTATATATAAAGGTACATAGATACGCCATCCGTGCCTCAAAACCGAACCGCCAAAGAGAATACAGTTGTAGGCTCTTTGTTTAGATAAATGAACGCTCATTCGAAATATGTGTATGTGTGCTGTCACGGCATTCGGAACACTTTTTTCGATTGTTTTGTTAGCATATCACGAATCTTTACTTTTTACATCATTGCATGAAAATCTCTGTTTTATTGGTTTGGGTATTTCTTAGTTAATATGTATGTACTTACAAAAAAAATACACAAGTTTACCGTTCCATTGTTTAGCACCCATACTACTAGTTCTTCGATTCAATTAAATTGGGTCCAGGTGGCGCTGTGTAAGACAGTGGATATTCATTATTTTACTGTCGTCAATGAAAACTGTTGTAAATAATATTAATAATGAGGATAAATTACCATTATACAGAGTTTATAGGAAAAGTTCTGATCACGCCTCCCCTAATTGGGTCCGTATTGGTGACGACTCAATCTCCCCAAAGCTATGCTGTGCGGTAAGACCTCAGCCTACAATGGAAGGCCAATGATGGTGAAGGGTAAAAGAATATTTCAACTTACATATAGAAATATATATTTTTTATTAAGTATCTCTAACGTTAGGTAGTAAAAGTTAGTGAGTCAATAAAAACTACACGTTTTGACGATAATGCATTACTTGCATATTGTTATTGCAATTTGGAGCGCTAACCACAATTGTGATTCACATCCCTACTCTGATTCACGTGTAAAACAGAATTTCATTCAAGGATACATTTTTAATGCTTTATAGTCGTAACTTATAAGACTTTATTAAACAGCGAGGGAAAAAAAATACTGCCTTTATGGGTTCCGTTGACTTAACACTTGCGAAGATAATATTAATTTAGAGAAGCGAGGACTGGGATATTGTACAGAATGGGCATATGTTCAGCATTAAATTGCGATAACTTGAAGTGAGAAAGAGACTAGTATGTAGAGATTAAGTTTAAACAACTCATGTTTCGATCGGGACGCTCACCTGATGGTAAATGACACGCCTAACCATCGCTGATGTTGCGCTCGAGAGCTGAAACAGCATTATGAATGACCTCAGGGAACAGCATTCTGAAAGCATCAAGCTGGACAGTCCCCTTCTGCGGCACTGGTTTCAGCCTCTAATGACTCACACAGCATTTCTATGGGGAGTTGGAGCCGCAACCCACTGTGGGGACCCAGTGCGAATTTGCGAGTAATAACGACTTCCATTCTAAGACAGTAGCGGAAACTAAGAGCCTAACATGCCTTCTGGAGAGGATGGACGGAGGGTTTCAATTAATACTTTTGATTCATATTTTTGAAAACCGACCATAAATTATGACGATATATAGTTTTTGAACCATTCTTCATAACTATTGCTGCCTTCTGAACCCAGTTGGTTCAGTATGCAGCAATAGTTAAGGACTGGGCCCCCCTCCTTCCACAAGGTTTTTCGTCTTTTCATTATTTTCACATATTCTTGTCACGTTGATTCAATATAATGCGTATTTAAATAATTAGGCAATTCTTAGTATAATTATTAATTAAAACTAGCGTCGCTTACAGTTAAGGTTCACGTAACAAGACCTCTAAATGATTTAAAGCGAACAGAACGTTTACCTCAGCTATATTAAAGGGAATATGAGGTTATCTAATGGAAAACATGATACATTGTTGCTAGCTGGATTTTATCCCTTTGTAAGTTAATTAAGGAAAGCGTATGAAAGGTGTCATGCTAAGTATTACAAACTTTAACGGGCCTTATTATATAAATTATGACATCTTATTAATTATTTTTGAAACTGTGTAGGCGTGATACAGAAGGTAAGAAACAGTATCATATTAAGTATCTTCAGACACTGGAGTGCCTGTTCAGCTGTTTCAATATATGAAATTATATTTACATCCTCATTTATCATTTACATGTACGGCGAGAAACTAATTGCAAATTGGCCAATAGTACTTAATTTCACTTAATATTTCAATTTCATTTTTTAAATCATGCATGCAAATATAAAAGTGTTAGGATGGTATGGACACTTAGAGCGCATGAGTGAAAGGAGCATAGCAAAGCAGGTCCATTGTGCGAATGTGGAATACACGAGGCGGCGGACTCAAAAGGACTTACCTTGACCAAATTTGTCAAGTCCTGAAGAAGCTGGGTCCCAAGCAAAAGGAATAAAGAGCTTGTTATGAAAAGATACGGCTCAACTAATAATAAGAAAGAGTTTGAGGTTTTTACTTTTTGAAGCATAATTTATATTCAGAGGTAAAAAATAGATAAATACAAATTCATTTTTGATATTAACTCCAGATTACTTAAGTTTGAATGAGCAATTAATATCGCTTATATCCTCTAATTTAATTTTAATCGAAAGAAATCCCTACAGCGAAGTGTTGTTTTTAGAATAAGAAAACCATTTCGTTTTCATGTATGAAAACATGTAGCATACCAAAATTAACCTACAATGATTTACCCTTTTTCCTTCACTTAACTAATACTATATCGGTTTATGGTAAAAAAATACTGTGAAATGTATGCTTCAATTCTTACTATTACTAGAAATTTAAATATCATAAAATAATATCGTTAAATTAGTTTCAATAAAGTGATGGTTAACAAGTTTTTCCCGATTTTCTTATTATATATAGATAGTATAGGCTGTTTAATAAGTTCATTATTTATGTCATATTCCCAAGACAAGATTAAGTCTACGTTGTAGACTAGCTGCCAATAATGATTAGGAAAATGTAAACAATATAGCTTTTTATTCTCTCGTTTGCAACGACTAATTTATTAAGTGCATGCCGTGGCAGCTTTCTAAGGCAACACTACATTATGTTTTATAGATTAAAAATGTAATAGTATGATGTTTATTTGTTGGTGTCCTAATAAATAATATTTTTACTTCTCTTCTTCAACCTATTGCAGTCCACTGCTGGACATAGGTCTCCCCTTTGCGCCAGACTCCCGTCTCCGCTTTCTCATCCAGTTTCCACCAGCGACCTTTCGCAAGTCGTCGGTCCATCGGGCCGGAGGGCGTCCTACGCTACGCTTGCCAAGACGCGGGTCTCCACTCCAGAACTCTGCTCCAACGGCCATCGGTTCTGCACATACGTGACAGCCCCCTGCCACTTCAACTTGCTGATCCGGCGGGCTACGTCGGTAACTTTAGTTCTCTTACGAATTAAATCATTTCTAATCTTATCCCTAAGAGAGACTCCAAGCATAGCTCGCTCCATTGCGCGTTGAGTGACTTTGAACTTGTGAACAATCCCGCAGTCAGTGTCCATGTCTCAGCTGCGTATTGTTAGTACGGTAGGACGCATTGCTCAAAGACTTTCGTCTTTAAGCATTGCGGAATAGTTGACGTTAGGACATGACGTAGCTTACCGAATGCCGCCCAGCCCAACTGAATCCTCCTACTAGCCTCCCTCTCGAAGTTATGCCGGCCAAGTTGGATGGTTTGGCCCAGGTAGATATACTCCTGCACAACCTCGAGACGGACGATAACGATTAACGATTTTTTACTTAACGCATAATAAATAGCTAGCTAGAGGCTTAGTAAAGTCCTAAAATAAATAAATTCATCTCTATTCATAAAATAAGATATGATTATAAGAAACCTGCATTAGGTATTTGATTTAGATTTTTAGACCATACAATTTGGTAAAGCTATTGCATAGCTTGAATAAGTGTAAGTCCAAGTACCAGGACTTAAGGAACGTTATATAGGTGTTAATAAAATTCTCAACTTGAGCCTAGTGACGTGAACCCATGTTCAACGTGGGCGTCGGTGAAGCTCATAACTGCCCGTCACCTACAAAGGCGAAATGAATGGTCCCGAGTGACCTGCTTTATTTAACGCTCTGACGTGATGTGCTCTTATTCGTGTTGAATTCGCGAGTAACGTCATTTTTAGTATAGACAAAAATTCGAATTGCTTGTGTAGCATATTTTCGTATCATCATCAGTTTAGCCATTGGACTTTAGAAGGATCCTTTATCTAAGTGTAAACCGCTCACCCGGGAATGGTTACAGGCTTTAAATTACCTAGAATTTAAGGATCTCGTCAAAAACTCATAGGAAATAATATTAATGTAATTAAAACATCACAACTTCACACCACTTCTACAATTTTAACTTAAAAAATGTAATATATAGTAAAAGTTAAAAGCGGAATAAGGTTGTCACACTGAAAAACTATTTTTAAGGAGAGTGTTGTCTCTTGGAGCTTTGTATCTGTTTAAAAAGAAATTAATAATTTTCCAGTTTGAATTGGACGTCCACAATTGGACATAGAACTGCTCCATGGGCTTTACTGCTTTGGCTCTATTCAAATATGGCTAAATAGTTTTGAAAGAAATAGTCTTCAGATTTTGACACTGAATACGTTATTCTTACTTTGGGTACTAAATTTAACATCCCATGTTCTTACGATCTAGGTCCGTGAACTTCAAAATTCAGTTTCAGCAGTACATAATTGGTAATAAAATTTATCAGGTTTCAATGGAACTGTGTTGCTATACATAACTATACGCAAGGGAAACATATTGTAATATGAAGCTGAAATTTGGAATTTGCTTACAAAATCCCATCAGTTCTGACACAATATGGGTAATGTTGAATGGGAAAGTTTTGAATATCACGCTTCTGAATATACGTAGAGTACAATACAGACGCACAACTTTGTCATCAATTACCGAATATCGGTTTGAGCACACATAATACATCTTTTGTCACTGAGTCATGGTATTGACATTGAAGCCTTTTGTCTTTGTGAGGTTCCGATATTCGGCAAGATTATAAGTCACACCGACATCTTAACACTTGGTTAGGTTGATTATGACGATGCTAAAGTCGCTGTCTTGCTGTATTCTATCGCAGTTCATTACTGATAAAATATATGTGTATCGTCAAATCAAATCAAATCTGAGCTCCACCGAATTTTCTTTGCAAGACACTAAAAACTTGCTGATCTAGTAAGCTAGAAGCAAAACTTGACTAGGTGTATTGTATCAACTTTTCTAATATGCAACTTTCATCCTATATGTTAATTACATCGTAGTTACTAACTTGTGACGTAAAAGTTCTTGGAGGGTGTATGTACTACAAGTAAGTTAGTTATCAAAGCCTTGTTTGCTATTTGGCATAAAGCAATATTAACGACCCATGTGGTGTAATGATAGACGTCGGCTACTACACCGAGGGTTCCGGGTTCGATCCCCGAGCATTTTTAAAATTTTTGGGCATGAACATGTCTGTTTGTAATGGTCTCACTGTTTATATGTATGTATTTGCAAAAAAATTATATGAGTATGTTTTATTAGTTATTTAATACCCTAACTACAAGCTCCTCGCTTAATATGGGGGCTAGATGGCTCTGTGTGAATGTCAGTGGATATTTATTTATTATTTTGATTCCTCTAAATAAATATTTAGAGAAGTTCAAAGCATCTTAATATCTTAGAAACCAGATAAATCATATACTATATCGTCACTTGTTTATACAACATTCATCACGATTTATTATCTATCGATTTCCTATAATTGTGTGTTAACAATAACAATTCAAGTATCATTACCGTACGGGACAAAGTCGTTATGAATGTATGATACGTTTGTAATTAGTTAAATGTGCCATAATATTGATAACTTCGATACATATTTACTGAAGAGTAGTCACGCTAACACAAAATTATGTTGTCAGTGCCGAAGAAATACAGAGTTCATTCGATGCTAGATATCATCTATAAACGAACCGCCAAAGAGAGTACAGTTTGTACTTTTTGTTTAGGTAAATGTGTTCGAAATTCGAAATATGTGTATGTGTGCTGTCGCTGCATTCGGAACACTTTTCGATTTTTTTGTGAGCATATCACGAATCCATACTTTTTTACATTATTGTTGGCTTAAGTACACATCATTTGCTACTTTATGAAATCTCAAGTTCGGAAGCAAGTTTGTTTTTATTCCTGGCATGGACCTATAAAATAACGGACAGATTGTCATCAATACAAAAAATGTGTCCCCGAAATTACAGCTGCCTTCTACATAATTGTTCCCAATAATTTAGTACATTCGTTTAATGTTTTAAACTTCAAAATTTTATTAATTACATTTCAGTATAGCTATTATAGTAGATATTGCGGACAAAATTACCTGATTGTCCAAAAAGAAATTTGTTGATTCACAGGGCACTTGATGGTAGTCGTATAAACTAATCCGCATTGGGCTCTCGTAGTTGGTTACAGCTGAATCTCCCCATTTCGACATGAAGCTGTTATTCAAATAAAGCCCTGGCCAAAGACTGACGCACTGGATCAGCGTTACAAATAACAGTCATGAAATTCATGGGTCCTTAGTTACAGGTTATATTTATTATGATAGGATACAATTAGAAAACGCCATCAATAATCCAAAAAGTTATGGAACACCGTTAATTACATAACAAAAATACACAAATCACAGAACTCGGAGCTTCTTAATATTGAACCAAATCCAGAATTATCTTTAGACAAAGTTAATACTTATTTTGCCACAGTTGGTGAATAGTTGGCCCTAAATATTACTACTGACTGAACAGAAACTGGTTCTGATGCTTTCATGCCCCTGGAAACATCATTTGTGCTCTTAAATACTGGTCCTGGTGAGGTATTTTCTATTATGTGTCTGTCAAGACTGATAGTGCTCCTGGTTGGGACAAAATACCGACTCGATTCATAAAGTTAGCATGTGAAGAGATTGTGCCTATCCTAGTTCATCTCATCAATCGATTTTGAGTGCGGAGTGTTTCCGGGGGCACTTAAGCAAACAATTATTACACCAGTACATAAAAGTGGAGAAAAAACGGATCCATCAAACTATAGACCTATATCTATTATTTCAGTAATAGCTACAATTTTAGAAAAAATAATAAATATACGTCTGCAGATTTTTTCAGTAAATACAGTAGTACATTGTCTTAATCCCAATATGGATTCCGGAAGAAATTCTACAGAAGATACTGTATTAGCTATTACCTCCACTATAGTTGAAAATGTAGATGCGGGTAATAAGTGTTTGGCGGTTTTTCTCAATCTAAAAAAAGCCTTCGACACTGTGTCACTAGTCATCAGGGCGTAAGCATCAGAGGAAATCCATGCAAACTCATAGAAAGTTACTTAACTGATCGGTGTTCGCGAGTTCGGGTGGGATCAACACTGAGTTCTGAATATGTCGTTAACTATGGTATTCCTCAAGGTAGTGTACTGGGTCCTACCCTATTTCTCGTATATATAAATAGATTATGTAATTTACAAGTTGAGGGTGGTAGCATATATTCGTACGCGGATGATACAGCTATTGTTTTTGCAGCTAGGAGTTGGGAAACATTGAAAACAAGAACTGAAGTGGGACTGGCCAGGATCGCTTCTTGGTTGAATACACACCTATTGTCACTGAATGTAAAAAAGCAACAATATTTGTTTCAGCAAGTACGATAATGGTCAGCCTTGCCCCGATTTTAAAGTAGTCGTCCACCAATGCGTTGATAATTCTTTGATACCTTGCTCTTGTCCAGAACTCAAAAAGTTACCAGTACTAAATACTTGGGTGTAATGCTTGACCAACGTCTGTCATGGCACAGTCATATTGAACTTCTTTTAAATAGAACGAGAAAACTGATATAGACATTCAAAACCTTACGACATGTATCCTCAGACCACCTCTTACGCCTAACATATATATCTTTAGCGCAATCTGTTTTGACATATTGTATAACTGTGTGGGGTAGAGCAAATAAAACATGATTTCTTGACTTAGAGAGAGCTCAGAGATCATTACTTAAAGTTATGTATTTTAAACCGCGGGAGTATTCTACAGGCTTACTCTACTCTTCTACTAACTGACTGTTGGGCAGTTATATATTTTATCTACCGTCTGTATTTGCGCAGAGGCAATATGTCATAAGAGCTAATGTTATATATAATAAAATTAATAAAGAACTTGATATTTATATTATGAATTACACGAGATTGAAACAAAAAGTTATGCTGAAATAGAACTTATTTTATATTTTTATTATATTATTTTATATATTTTTTTTATTTTTCTATCCCATACTATACTATTGTTGTTACGTTTTTGTATGATTACTCGTATTATAAAGGTGGTTTAGTCTATTTGTAACCATGCTATGGAAGAGCGGTGCTGTCTACCACAAGCAATCAAGCTTAAAGGGAGCATCAACTAGTTATACCTGTATTAGACTAAGTTGCTGAAATAAAGTTTTTAGTTTTTTTTGTATTTGTATTTATGTATACGTGGGGGACCGGTATATCTGTTGAAAAAAACGAGGAGATATATGTCCAATGTACACAACAATACAATACTGTGTGATAGGCAGTCCATTGTTGGACATACATAACATATAACCATTGAACGCCGGAATGCAGACACAATAGAAAATGTTTTGTATTTGGCGTCTTAAGGTATCATTGGCGGCCAAAGGGTTAAAGAGAGAGATACTGCCACTGGTATACATAAATATGTATTACTATTGACATAATTGTTCACTAATTGATTAATTATGACTTTTCTTTCTGAACTGTAGCCCACCGCGCTTGTCTTATGCGGTGCGAGTTAGTGAAGGGACATAACATCATGATTTATTTATCATTTATCAGGATATGACATTACATTACCTTTCATAGGATCCCTTACAATATAGCTTATACTTATTTCCGAGTCCTTAAAAAAGGAATTATGTGTAACTAGTCTAAGAACCAATCTTGGTATCACATATCGAGATTGGTTCTAAGAAAAAATAGTAATACTATTTATCCTAGTAAGTTACATACTTTGAAGCATACCATCCTTTTATTGTAAAGAATTCCCTAAATGGTTCCCACACTGTATGCGCAACCTTTCACCTTAAACTTTCCGAGGACGTTTAATGTACTTTTATGGGTTCCGAAATGAATGATAGTTTATCTTTTCAGATAGTGCACAATGGGGCCGACATGGCAGTGATACGCGTCCACTTCCTGAGCAGCTGTGCACCGATAACCCTGCGCATCGACGAAATGCTTTATCAACAAACACACACTAACGACCTCTTATTGATATCAAACAAGTACTGGGGTGCGCGGTCGACACACGCGCCCGCGCGTTTACCTAAACTAGAAATGGACGAATATCACAGCGAGCTGTTCATAGACGAATGATGTGTGTGAGTGATAATTTAAAATGGGTGATCTGCTGCCAAGTATACCGAAGAGTACGTTCGCAAGCGAGCTAGATGGGCACAATTGGAGCGCGGTGGGTCTGGATGAGTATAGCACGGACGAGGCGCTGGCTGCCGTGGAATTGTTCAAGGATTATCCGGAGGCTTTGCTAAGGTTCGCCTCGGTGTGCTGTGTGCTGTTCATGCTGGTCGGCATCCCGGGAAACCTGATCACAATTGTGGCGTTGGCACGTTGCAAAAAGGTTGGTCTCTTACTCCATTATTTAGCCCTTTAATTGTCAAGGCATAATGGACAATTTATTGTTTGTGACGCACTTAGGCATCTCTGGCAATCGTAAGCTTCATTCTCTGTCCACTCTTCTAAATTTGTTGTTATCATATGTTAGTGTAAATAAATCAAAAATAGCCTTCTTTTTTTATCATATAGTCTAAAAGTCTAGTCATTTTGATCAATCAGTCTTCTAAACCACGTAACAGCATTTGGAAAATTTTCATGCATTTAAAAAAGTTTAAATTACACTTCACTGTCCGATGTCTCAATCGTAGGCAAATTTCTTCTTAGGGATCTTTGCGACTACAAGAAGAACCATTATTTTAACCTTTTATGTTTCTTCAATGATGTTGATGCTTAAATTGTTCGAATTTTGTATGTGTTTCTGTGTAGCGATGGTACAAAATTTGTACTTAAGAAATTAGGCCTGAACTTAACATTTGTTCACCTGCAAACCTTGCTTATTCAATTATTCGAACCGCAGATTACTACCTAAGTTGGTTAAAGTATAATATTGGAAATAAAATCTTAGGAAATCAATAGTAAAAAACGTTCGCCTTGCCGAGGTCTCTTGGGACTTTCAAATAATATTTACTGCAACTTGTACTCCTACAGAAATAATGTTTCCTGTTACATCAACGTTTTACCTGACCTACGAGAAGGTTGTGTGATAGGTCGTCAGAACTTCGTTTTTTCCATATATTTAGTGGAAAAGAGGAGATATCTCACCTATTTATCCAGGGTAGGGACTGGGTACTTTTGGCTGATATATATTATTGAACCATCGCACGTAAGCAAACGAAGGAACCATGCTACGGCAGCAGCCGGCAAAGTAAAAAAGACAAAAGAGTTACCCAGTTAAAAGAGGTTTTGGACGGCTGAAAGCTATTTTGATATTAAAATGCCCAAAAACGTGTAACACTGTCGTAAACATTGAACATGTGTAAAATTTATAACGTTATCTAACACAAACATGTCTTATACCGTCCCTGCTTTTATGTAACAATTAAATAATAGTGAATGACAATATAAATCGGATGACAGGCGGTGTACAATTTTACACGCGGAAGATAAGATACGATAACGTGGTCATTACAACAACAGCAATGAGTGAGAGATGACTGGTTGTCTCCGGTAATCCCTTTACAAAGATAGTACAGCACTTTAGTTCTGATAAGATTCAACTAAGACGAGCCCCTTAAGGCCACTGACTGGACAATGACTAATTTATATACGGCATAACTTCATATTGGGACACATAAACAAACTGTTGAATTCTGAAACAAATATTTGTATCTCTGATGATTAATTCTAGGAAAAAACTCAAACAAATAACAAATTTTCATTAGGATTTTTCACAAGAATATACATGTGTCCCAAATTTATCTTTTTGTTATTAACAACTACATTGTGATTGATGTACACGAAAGTAAGTGATATAGGATCGCTAAGAACAACATTTGATTTGTACTAAAAATAACAAGAACTTCTGTGCTAAAACCCATACAGAATGTGTAAAATTAATGATCTACTTTCACGTATTTTCATAATTAATCTAGTAGGTGGTATTCATTACAAAGTCCTAGCAAGCCTGGGTAAGATAATAGAATGAAATTGTGAGAATTCTTGTTTATATTTTCTAATGACGACTGCCCCTGGTATAATAAAACTACGCCACCTATTTTTAAGGTTTCTGTACGATTGAAATACCTATTTCGAAATATAATATTACAGTGAACATAAAGGGTAGGTAACCTTTGATATAGTCTTTGTTTCTTGTTTTTTAGGTCTATTCCCACGCTAAAGAATCTGTTTTAACATTTTCAACAATTCAATCTACAAACCACGGTTTACTACACATTTTACTAGGTGGTAGACTCGATACTGAGTCGTCTTGGTAGGTACTACCGCATTGCCAAATACGAGTGTCGTCCCGTGAAATAGAGGTGTTATGCACTTTTGTGTTTCGGGATAAGGGCACTATAGCTAATGAAATAACCGGTGAACAATAGTGAATAATATTGACGTTACATGTCATCTCGGGTGAAGGGCGGTATGGTGTTTGACGAAGTATAAATTATAATCACTTTTTTTTTTTCTCTTTATTTAGGATAACAAACAATTACACACAAGGATATATGTAAGTCTTATTAACTACGTTTAGAGTCAATGTGCAACCAGCACCATTATCCACATATTATGAATTTAAAATTTAGTTACTTCGGAAGTACACAAAAAGAGAAAAGCTGTTCTATATTACTGCAAAGGCACAAATGTAGACTAATGTTACACTACACTACAAGCTACACAGACAGATATGAAAGGGATATATCATTATGTCTCCAACTGGATTAATCTTTGATACAAATTATTATTAGTACTTGAACTGACATACAATTCGATACAAAGAAACCATACTTTGTATTATATTTTTATACTATCTTTATCGATCTTTTCTATCAATCTTATAATATTTATCTTAAATGTATGTAATGATACTGCAAACATGTCGCAGCATACAAAGTAATCATTATATGACTGCATTATCCTCCATAAGGGGGCACGCTCACCTGCATAAGTTCTTGCAGGTTTAGGTTCAAATAATCGACGCGTTATAACATTACATGAGCGAACCAATCGGTTTGCTACTCTAAATTGTAGTTGATTTATTATGTCGGAACAATCAAATCTATTGTGACAAATTTTGTACAATATCATTTGATCCAGAAACAATCTTCTTTTGGTAAGTGTTATAATGGAGTATTTTCGTAGGAGATTCATATACGATAATTTACGGCGGTAGCATTTATATTCAATTACACGTAAAAATTTACGTTGCACTGTCTCCAAAAGATCGTTATACTTATTGAATAACGGGTTCCAAATAACTGAAGCATATTCCAGTTGTGATCTAATGAGGGCTTTAAACAATAATAGGTAGGACTGAGGACGTCTAAAACCAACACATGATCTAATTACAAACCCGTAAAGCGAAAAGTCACTTTATAGGTGACTATTTTTTTTTTTCAATATTGGCTGTCATAGCGTGTCACTTAACATCATGTAAGTGAACTGACCATCCGATTACTTTATCACATAAAATAAAAATATATTAAAACTTTACATATCTCATCGTTGAGAGATTTTGGAGGAGTACGCTCCACAATAGCTATATGTTAGTAGCATAAACTTCAACTTTATAAATAAATTGTGAGTAGGTACCTACCTAACTATAGTGTAATGAACTGAACGGTGTACGTTAAGGCACATTTCATAAGGGCATTCACCCATCTAAGCTGTTTTATCATAATAAAAACAAGGCAGTTATTTAGTAGCATCATTTGATCCACTTATATAAATAGATTTTACAAGCGCGCGTAATAAATATCTTATTTATACGACAACAGTTTAGTAGCCAATATTTTACAGACATTGTTTACGCTAGGTCATGGTTCAGTGCACGCAAATAGACCGGAGAGAATACATTGATAAGGTAACGACCATTATCTATTGAAGGATTCACACCAGTGAGTAATGAGTTCTGAGACCTTGGTACTAACGCTGCGAGGTATTAGCATGATAAAAAAATGTATGTCGACATGCGTATCGTGTGCTCGTAATGACTTGACTATTACGATTCCATAACGTACATTATACAGTTGATTTTATCTAGGGTTACCAACAGTTTTTAATGGTGTACTGGTTAAAACGTCGGTCCTTTTACCATTGGTTTGATCCCCGGGCAGTTCAAGCATTTGAGTGCATAAGATGTCTGTTTGTATTGGTCTGGGTGTTTTCTATGTATAATATGTATGTATTTACAAAAGAAATTGTATTAGTATGTTTATCCGTTGTTTAGAACTCATATTACAGGCTAAATGATTATTTTGGGACTAAATTGCTCTGTGTGTATTTCAGTTGATATTTATTTTTGTCCAGAAAAAACATAACATTCAAAATTTGTTTAGGCAATGTTTGAAAACATATTGATTATATCTGGAGAACAAATATCAGTATTAGCCTTTTGGTAAACAATGTAAGACATTAGTTTAGGTAACTATCTTAGAGTTAACACCCACCAATCTGTACTAGCTTCGAAGGCAGTTCTAATTTCTCCGAGGTATTAGCCCCACGAAGTATGTTAGAGTCCTGTCTCCTCAAAAATATGGTGTGCGTAAAAAAATATTGATCTCCAGAATAGTACATCGCTATTAACATTCTGCATCGCTTGTTTTCATTTGTTAATATATTACTTTTCAAAATATGCTTATCCTGTGCTATATATGTTATATAAATAGTACATTATGAACTAAAACAGTTAATAAACGCTTTACGTACTGAAACCTTATAAACAATGTATATCAATAAAGGCTCGATCATTGAAACGCATTATCAATAATTATACCAAAAGTTACGTTTTATTTATCATGATTTAATTAAATATTGGAATAAATAAGCGTAAGCAATGTCATTTCAAGAGTTATTTTTGTCTTTCGACATTCATTCTTTTCTCGATTCCGTGAACAGTGCTTTCAGAAGATCATTCATTCACAAAGATGATTCAATCTATCTTTAAATGCAAGGTCTTAAAAATTGTTAAATTGTCGTCTGCGTTATTCCCCATTATTAATGAGGTATTTAAGGATGTAAGTTTCTTCAAAATCCCTATAATTTAAGTTTTATAGAACATTGACAAACCTGACTTCACCATCGCAATAACAAACATTATAGTGTTAACATTTTCTTCTAAATGGTTTGCAAGATCCGTCTCACTAATATCATATGACATTAGAAGACTCACAATGCAGGGATAAAGCTCGGTTTCTACAAAAGATTAATGCTCAGGTCCAGACGTAAGCTTAGGTCTGACGTATGTGCTATTATTAAATTTACGTCAGCAACAAATTAATGACATGCATGAGTAGTCCGCACTATATCTTATTTGCTGTATTTATTCAAGATTTATAATATTTTATGAAGCTTCTTGCCCAGTGGCAAAGAATATTGCAAAACTATTCTTAGTTGTATTCAATCCAACCATGAAATTTAATATGAGAAGGGTTCGATTTCGTATGTGAAAGACTTAGAACTGAGTCATCTAGGTAGGTATCATCGCAGTGCCTGATATTTTCTCGCGAAATAGGAGTGATTTGCACTTTCTATGTTTTGAGATGAGGGCAATGTAGCTAGAAAAATTACCGGGTATCGAGACCTTAATAGTGACGGGTACTGTAATAAATATCTACAAACACTACATCTATCATGGTCAGGCGTGTCACTTTCCATCAGGAGAGCGAACTGACCGACCCATTTAATTAATGTTTTAATTATTATTTTTATGTTACAAGTGTACATGACGGTCAGGCCGCTCACCTGATGTTAAGTGACTCGCCTAACCTTGACAGAGCGCATTGAAGGAAACCAACAACTGATAGACAGTTATTATCTCCATCAATGCCGCACTGCGCCTGTCACCCGAGACAACAGATGCTAAGGTCTCACATACCCGGTAATTTGACTAGCTACAGTGCCCTCACCCCGAAACACAAAAGTGCATAACACTTCTATTTCACGGGACGATATCTGGCACTGCTATGGTACCTACCTAGACGACTCAGTATCGAGTCTATCACCTAGTAAGATTCTTTTTAACACTAAAACTTGTCTATTATGTGGGCCCTGTCGCTTTGAAAGATATCTAGGTAATCCACAACTTATTCCAAGTAGCATCCCGTTGATTTTACGAGAGTTTTATTCGACGCCCTCTATCATTTTTCATGTACATCAACGCCTGAAATGGTAATAAAACTTACACTTGAATTTACAACTGTAACAACTGAATGACTTTAACAACATATAATACGAGCTTCTGTGCTATCTTAGGATCTAGGTAATTTTTCCTTGAGTCGAGTTATTGTTTATCAACTTTAAATATTATCAAAATCAACGTGGCTTATAACGGTCCCAACCCCCTTATCGAGAGGTTTTATATCTCTTTCGATATAATTGCTTCTTAAGAGTAATATTATCAATTTGAAGTGATTCTTTTAAATATTTGTGTAAACTAAACTAGGTGCTTATTTATAAGTACAAGAAGTCACATTATCAATCGTAGTCGTAATAAATTCATCTGCTTCGTTACATACTTCATCATCATCAGCTCATTAAACGTCCCCACCGAGGGGCACGAGCCTACCCGTATAGGGTGATTAGGCCTTAGTCGTCCACGCGGGCCCAGTGCGGATTGGACGACTTCACACACAACCTTCGAATTTCTTCGCAGGCGTGCATGGAGGTTTCCTTCACCGTAAGAGCGTCGGATAACCTACATATATTATCGAAATACATTGGTACGTGTCGGGATTTGAACCTCAGCCCTCCCGGTAGGAAGGCGACAGTCCACACCACTAGCACCGACGCTCGTTACATACTTACTCATTTCATAACCTCTAAATTTTTTATGTATGACTTATTCTTATTCTTTAACTGTTAATGCAAATACAAAGGAAGTAAACTTAACTTTTAATTTAGTATTAAAACTAACGACTTTTACCGTGTTGAACTATAACAGTTAATAGTTCACTATTACGGTTCAGTGTGAAAATTCGTTCATCATTATGTACCTTATATTTTAGATACCATTAGATCAAACAACGTTTTATTTTAACAGACCCTTTTCAGTAGAACTTTCGACAGATTTTGTATGAAAGCACTGTCAAAAACAACGAGCCGTAAGCAAAGATATTATATTCCACCGTGAGTTTTCACTTCCGTTGAAGTGTTTGTGATTAAATGAACCTTAACTCGTAGTAAAACGGTACGCTTTTGTTTTTTAAAATTCTGTGTGCTTAATATGAACATTTTCCAATAACGTACTAGAAACTATATTTAGGTATATATTGATACATACATGTGACACATATTGCCTTTTACGGTTTCGTATTTTTTTATATCAATTTCGTAAAAAAAAATGTCTACATAAACACAATGTTAGAAATTATCTTTTAAGTCAAACACTTATTACAAATTACCTTTATTATTATTTATTTATTACGGACAATAAATGCTGAAACATTATAAAAACAAAGAATCAATAGTATCATATATAGTACCCAACAAAACTGGGTAAAAGGGGTTGTAATAAGAAATATACACTCCGTATTTGGCCTGGGGACTTACAGTCATCTCTTAAAACAGTAGGTACTGTTTTTTGAGATGGTAGTAAGCTTCTTTAGTAATATTCCTTAGTAAAACACAACACACGCGGTGTATGCTGCGAGGTGATCTAAACCCTATGCTTAGACCCAGTAAAACATCGATTATGAACATTTAATACGCTAATAACCACCAGATACTTTCCCTGGATTTATATGAATATCAAAAATGGAAATATACTTTTAGAAAGATTATTAACTATTTAATATAAAATTGTCTATAAATCTCTGAATTGACAAAGGAAAACAAAACAAATACTTTCAAATTTTATAGCGTTCCATTACTAATTCCAACATTTGCCCCGACAGGTGCGCAACGCTACAGCAGTGTTCATTATGAACTTGTCATGCTCGGATCTGTTGTTTTGCTGCTTCAACTTGCCTCTGGCTGCCTCGACCTTCTGGAGGAAGTCTTGGGCGCACGGCAGAATCCTGTGCCGCATGTTCCCGCTGGCCAGATATGCTCTGGTCGCAGTCTCTCTGTTTACCGTACTAGCGATCACCATCAACCGCTACGTCATGATTTCCCATCCGAGGTTGTACCCGAGGTAATATATACTTATGCTTATGCCTTTTTCGATTTGATTTATGTCATTATTGTTAGATGTGCACACAGCGAAAAGAGTATTTTATTGTAAATCATTTAAAAAACAGGCCTATTACGCCCCTCTTAATTCGCCCTCGACGACTCATGTGGTGTAATTGGTTGAGAGGTCGCCTCTTACACCAAAGGTTCCAGGTTCGATCCTCGGGCAGTACAAACATTTGTGTGCATGAACATGTCTGTTTGTATTTGTCTGGGTATTTTCTATGTATAATATGTTTGTATTTACAAAAAAATATAAGTATGTTTATCCGTTGTTTCATACCTGTACTACAGGCTTCACGCATAACTTAGGGGTTAGATGGCGCTGTTTAAATGTCAGTGGATATTTATTATTAATTGCACAAGCCTTACCACAATTACAATACACGGCCATGATGAGGTCGTTTCTGCTTATCGAACCTTCTGAAACACGACGAAACTAGCAATAACAGTTTTCGTTTTCCCATCGGATGCTCCAATATTGCGATATCTGACTGTTAACCTGTTACCTGTTAACCATCGAAAGCCAGAAAGAGGGCTTGGTTTTTGCTAATATTATGATAACTTAATACGTAAAAAATACCCAGATCAAGCTTGTATTGATTATTGGTATCTATGAGGGTGGCATTTACTAAGCTTAGAAAAAAACCTCATTTAATTAAATAAAGAAAAAACACTCAGATCAATACAAACAAACATACAAATTCGTTCACATAAATCGCTCTTCACAAGGATCAAACCCGCGCCGAATTTTGTAAGGCCTGTCTGACTTTTCAATCAAACAAATTCTTATTGTATTTACTAACAACATGCTTTTGTTTTTACAGGTTGTACAAAAGACGTAACTTGGCGGTAATGGTGGCTAGCACATGGCTATTTTCCTTTGGAGCCCTCATTGCAACTTGGATGGAAAAATGGGGTCGTTTCGGTTTGGACCCAACAATCGGATCATGCTCCATACTACCGGATGAAAACAATAGATCCCCCAAAGAATTCCTCTTCGTCGGAGCATTCATGCTTCCCTGCTTAGCCATAGTCATATGTTACGCTAGGATATTCTGCATTGTAAGAGAGGCAGCCAGAAAGTCACGAGCTCCTGCTAGAAGCAGACCTCGACCAGGTCTTGAAGATTCTGCCGTTGGTTCAGCATCAACTGCCCTAGAACGATCTCCTGGACTAGAAAATGGGAATGCTAACAATGGAGCACCTCCTCGCAGGGCATTGCTAGCTCCTCCAGCCTTACACTGTCCTCCAACGCCAGGCCCTGAAAGGTCTTCCTCGTCTGGTGTAGACACGCTTGATGGGCATGATGAAGAGTGCGCTCTGGATGCAAAACCACGCACGCCCAGTGGTGGTGAAACCGCCAAAAGACTTCGGCAAGCGGCAGTCGCTCTCAAGCGATCGCCAGCATCAGTCAGACCGCCTAGACTCACGCCGAAAGACAGAAAGCTTCTAAAAATGATCATGGCCATTATGCTCTCGTTCTGGGTGTGCTACCTGCCCATAACGTTGACAAAGATATTCAGAGAGTTCACGTCGCACCCCGCTGCGAATATAGCGGGGTACATACTGATATATCTGACGACGTGTATCAATCCAATAATTTATGTAGTGATGTCGAGCGAGTACCGGCAAGCGTACAAGAATCTACTGATGTGCCGGAGGTGGGCGTGACGTTCGTCCGGCGATGGCGCATCGGAGAAGCGCCCGCCGTGACTAGTCGTGCACGATGGTGCATCCTGAACCATCACTGAATACAGACACTATAAACTGCACGCTTGTGAACTTTGAACCTAGTGCTATGTGATGTAAGCGTGTTATTAAAACGACAGTAGTTGGACAACGTTTGACTGTGAACCGTCCGTGATCTGAATGAAGGTTTTATGTAAGTGGAATAGATTTTGCAAAGACATTTTGAATCACTAAATTAAATTATTATAAACGATATGACTGTTTATGAAGCATTTTGATATACATAACATAACGTGCAATCTCTTAAATTATTCTTAGTTAGATACTATAGAACTTAAATAAGATATAAAACTGTCCTAAATGTATTTCCAATAAATAAAATGTTAAAGATAACGCAATCAAAATGGATGTTACTATAAGAGTTAAACCAAAATACTGATGTTATTGTGATCGTAAATCTGGTCGTGTGATGAACTCGTATAACGATTGTTTATAAAATATTAGCAATAAAAGTGGTTAGGACCAAGTTGAATGGTACAATAATGATGGAGAGCAATAAAGTTAGTTGTAAAGCCGTGAAAAATGTAACTGCCGTCTGCACTTATCAGTGCTTACGTCCGCTCACGCGTAAATTGACTCATCGAGCATTAAGGAAAATCATAATAAACAGTAATCATGTCAAAATGGTGTAGTCCATTTCATTTGTGTATAAATGTCTATTGATATATGACGTGACCGATGAGTAGTCGGCAGTAAGTGCGGATTTCAAAATGGGCGATTTGTTAGTGAATGCAAGTGGTGTTAGTGATGTGGTTAACGTGAGTGTGCGGGGTTTGGAGGAGTATGAGTCTGACGAGGCTCTGGCTTCTGTAGAGCTGTTCATTGGATACCCCGACGCGATGCTGACTTTCGCGTCGGTCTGCTGCTGCTTGTTCATGATCATCGGCATACCGGGGAACATCATCACTATTGTGGCGCTCGCCCGTTGTAAAAAAGTAAGTGAAATTTGTTTGATAGTGAGATATTCTGACGTAGAAAAGAATAATCATTATTTAGATGCAATGATTTGACAAGGGTTCACGTCTTTCGTAAGACTGGAACACTGTTTTGCCCGAGAATCTGAAGAGTGCAAAGAAATTATAAAAATTTATTTGAACTTAAAATCAATTGCATAATTGAAGAAGGCTCTGATCACAAAAGGACATAACTCAGGTCATAATTACTTCTTACCCTAGTAGTACTGTAAATCTCATACAAAATGACAATACAACGAAACAAAATGAAATTTTAAAAAACTGGTATTGACGTTTAAAACCGATTCATACATACCATACAGGCTTACCATATAGCAATTAAATATTCCGCTGAGAAGAAAACATCAAAAGAAGACGACAGTATAACATAATACATATATTTTTCGCCATATAATCCAGTACTGCATGAATCCTACCTTAATTTGAGGAGAAGACTAGAATAACCGAATATTTATTTATATTATATTTAGTATTGCATTAATATTTTTCTGGTACAAAAATGCTGACGTAGCATTACAGTAATACTGTTTTAAGAGATGGCGGTAACCGGCAAAGGAATGGAACTCTTTGTCTCCTTATATATTCCCCGATCAGAACCTGGCCGTCTTCACTCTTAATAGACTGTTTCTAGGCAGGCATGATCCATCCTCGGCTGCATCATTACTTACCGTCAGGTGAGATGGTGGCCAAATGTCTGCCTATAGAAGATAAAGAAAAATTGATCCTGGTGATGTTGACAAATAGCCAAAGCTCACTACGGGCAGATTAGGTAATAATAAAGATCAAAAATATATATTACCACAACCTATGTAATTAATAAAACACAGAAGAAACAATCAAGCACAAACATCTTTACATTATTTATACATTAACACAGTAATGTCTTAACCTAATATAAACAGCTGGACTGTGTTTTTTTTAAATGACTGCATTTTTTTATAGGGAACATACAGACCGATAAGTGAGCATTCACACAAAATGTTGTTCCCGGGCACCTTAGAAGTAGAAACAGACATACTAACCTGAAGGTAGAGAAGTTGATATAATTAGAGACTCTGTCTTCCAATCACAGACAGAAAGGCATTGATGAATAATTAAATAAATCATTTAGAGTAATTATTTGTTTATCATTTTCAATTACTCAAAACCGTAAACATTTCATTAAGCACAAAGCGTTTAGTTGTAAAAAACATTTTTGCTCTTCAAAGTCCCATAGCTCGCGTCTTTAGATAATGTTTTGTTTATCGGGCATCTAATTTAATTATTTAATATGCAAATAAAATAATGCCACAAAGCTATGCTTAATTACTCGTCTTTACAAAGATTAAGGGATGCAATACTTCATATACTTTAGGTATACGAAATATTGTATCCCAACAAAATATGATAATTAGTGGCGGCTGTTGAGTCTTATTACTCGTACGTTAACCTAGTCGCTTGCCATGTCTTACCGGACACTAATGCTTGGAAAATTTAGTATACGTATAATGAAAGTAACATTTGTTTCGTCTTTGTATAACTTGTTTTTAGTATACATGCACTACAAATTTACGACTTGTTTTAATTCTGGTGATAGTTTATTGGTCATCAATTTTTTTTGGATTGAACAAGCTTATCGCTATTTTGCTCGTATTTAGCCAAACGTTTTCTTTTTAATTTGTGCATATCACCAATGCTCACCCATAGAAAAAAATTAAGTCGTGATCCCGTTTCCAAAGAGGGATTGTTATTGACCCTACTGATGGTTTTGTTTTTCAAGTTTTTACCTATTAACATTTGAAAAAGGAATTTTGGGCCTTTTTAAAATCATGATTATTAAAAAATATTAATATGATAATGTGGTTGCAAACTCTCATATAATCAAGGACTTTTTCATTCCTCGGATAAATGTATAAAGTAAAATCAAATTGTTGATGTGTTTCCTACCATTTTAAATTTGCTTAAACTGAATAAGAACCGTTGATAGGTTGCGTCAACGCAGTCCGTGACTGTGCAATACGTACTTTGGTATTTTACTTGGAAACGGTGTGTTTGTCTAATGTATCAATAATTTTGTTGACATAAAAATAAAGTCCGCTGGATATCTTATCTAGAGAATACAGGACATAACGTACATCGAACTATATGAACATGTTTTTGAAATTAATATTGTCGACATTTATATTTAGTGTACATAATTATTACTTATTGGTTGGAAAACTACCGCGAATCGTGGTACAGCTTGACACAAAATCCTCGCATACCGTTTACATAAATCCGTATTGTACGCCAGGTTTAGGTACCCCTTCTCCTATCGAATAAAAATTTTTACATTTTTCATCAAAAACAAAATATTTGATTAAACAATGCTTTCTTTATATCTTAAATATATTTTGATAATACTTTTTTAAATAACGTTTCTTTATATACTATTTATAAGTTTGTTATAAATTGTTTACGAAAAAAATATATATGAAGTCTATATTTACTGTGTAGTATATTTTATCGTAGGTATCTCTTTTTTATTTTTGTGGACACCACATTGCTTCCAAGAGTAAAATTGTGTAGGTCCGAATCGACGACGCCTATAAGGTATTGTGTAAATACTTGCTGCTCTTTTTGAAGCATCTCACGCTTGCCTTTTATGAAGACAAAAAGTAAATTATCTTATTAATTTCAAAAATCTGAGTTTATACAATGTCCAAGACATTTAAACCTGAAACACCTTCGATGATATGACTAATTGGACATTAGGAATAAGTAAACACATGCATAAATCATCAGCAAACATACTATATAATTGTGGTTTTGTGAAACCCAAGAGGAAAACCTTACTAAATAAAATCAATTAACACTTAATATAAGGAATAATAACGTATATTGCAGGCATGTCAACCTTCGTCTTAAAAAAATGGAAAGTAACCCTACACCACCTAAGTACACCTAAGTACCTACATAGATACATTTCTTAGACGAATTCGAACAATGCATAAATAAATAAAAATCTTTTATTTCAGTTTATCAATGCACAACAGATGAATCAACAAGCCTACCTTAAATATAAATATCCCCTCAGCCGTAACCTCTGTGACTTTGTGTTTTTCAAAACAAAAATTAATGTGTACTATGTAGGAGAACCCACATACCCCCTTTATCCCCTAGAACAATAAGAAAAAAAGTTCTTAAATTGTAAACCTCATTTTTTCATTTAAGTTTTATTTGTAAAGAATATTTCATGGTTAACGATACACTAGGTGGTCATCATTTCATGTGTCATTAGATATGTTATATAGCAGAGTGTCTGTACGTCAATCATGACGCCCTTTTAATCAACACTCTGGCAATGTAACAAAACACATACTCATCATTATAATTAAATTAACTGTATGAGTATTATGCTAGCTTATACAACCTTAATAAATTAAGATAGAAATATAAAATATTTAGTTAAAATTATGTCATGTTGAAATAATAAAGAAGATATAACAAGAATTATTGTCATATGAGTATTAATATTATGCGAAGCGGTATCACTTAGGTTAGGTAATCTTTTGAATTAAAAGCGTAACAAATTGAATTGTACGTATCCAGTATTCTATTGTATTCTGTGGTTGTACTTACAAACTACATTCTTCTTTTAAAATTATTTAATATGGAATTTAAACTCACAATTTTCTAATTGTCATCAAAATCATGGAACAAAGTTACTAACAGACAACCTATAGCCCTTTGAACGCCAAAGACACTTAGTCTTCAGAATCAATAGCTTTTCTGTTGTGATTGGATTCCTGGCATTCAAAGGGTAAACAGATAAGATCAATACATAGTTTTTGCAATAAAATAAAATATAAATTTCTTTTTTTTAAACTAAATCCACTTTTCCAGGTTCGCAATGCGACAGCAATCTTTATCATCAGCCTGTCATGCTCCGATCTTCTCTTCTGTTGCTTCAACCTGCCGCTGGCCGCGTCTACCTTCTGGAACCAGTCATGGAGACACGGGAAGACGCTGTGCAAAATGTTCCCCATGGCCAGATACGCTCTGGTCGCTGTCTCCCTCTTTACAGTCTTGGCTATTACAATTAATAGATATATATTGATATCACGGCCACGGCTTTACCCGAAGTAAGTTCATAATGTTTATAGTTAGATAAAAATAGTGTAGGATTACATCGTCATTTAGACGAATTATTGATACGATAACTACGCGAGTTTACGCCAATGATATCGCAGATTTGTGTGATCATTAAGATATCTTGTAAGGTCTACAAACTTAGAAAATACAGCAGTAAGATTTGTTTACACCGTAAATTAAAATGATTCCATTTCACTAACCTTCATGACGTCAGTCAAAAAATTTCTTGAATTAATCATAATAGCTACTGACATACATACAGTGCCATGTAGTCCCAAACTAAGCATTAAGCCTGTAATATGGGTACTAAACAACGGATAAATATACTTATGTATTTTTTTTATAAATACATACATATTATACATAAAAAACACCCAGACCAATACTAACAGAGATGTTCATGCACTCAAATGTTTGTAATGCCCGGGATCGAACCCGGAACCCTTGGTGTAGTAATTAGGACGTGCGGTCCATTTGTCTGAACACACAGTTGACTAGAGTAACGGGTAAGACCATTCTTTATCAAGTTGTTGATTTTTGAGATAAAAAAATCATTATTAATTACTTTGGGGGAAGCCTAGTCCATTAGTACCTAAAACTGAGTAACTAGACTTTCGCATATTATGCTATAGTATATCCAAATGTTTTGACCACACATTTCAATCTAACTATATAAGTTCTTACTTTGTTCGCAGATTATACACGAAGCGAAATTTGATAGTTATGATCGCAGTGCTTTGGATATTCTCCTTTACTGCACTGATAGGAACGTGGCTGGAAAAGTGGGGACGCTTTAGCTTAGACACAACTATCGGATCTTGCAGCATCATTCCAGACGTTAATAACAGATCACCAAAAAAGCTCCTTTTTATTGGTGCGTTTCTATTACCCGGCTTGGCCATTCTGTTCTGTTATGCTCGAATCTTTTGGATTGTTCGTAAAGTGTCCAAAAGATCTGGTCAGATTACAAGAATGAGACCGAAAACAGAAATAATTGGCTGTGCATCAACAGATATATCAACGACTTCTTTACCAAATAGAATAAACGCGATCCCACCACAAAGTCAGTCACACGTCACTTCAACTGTCTTTCCATTCGTGAGACATCATCGACATCAGACCTGGACAATTCCGTGACAGAAGACCGCGAGAGAAAAATCAAAGACACCGAGAAATTCCTAAGTAGAAGCAACGAAGCAATACAAAAGCTTCGGATAGCGTTTACATCGACGCCAGCGCCGGAAAAAAAGCCAAAACTACTACCAACCAAAAAAGATAAGAAGTTACGAACAATGATCATGGCAATCATGCTCTCCTTTGTCATATGCCACCTTCCGATCAGTGTGGCGAAGATATTCCTTGAGTTCACCATCCACCCGTTCGTCAACATCGCTAGTTACGTAGCCCTTTATTTAACCACTTGTATCAACCCAATCATATACGTGGTAATGTCAAATGAGTACCGGCAAGCTTACAAAAATTTGATGACATGCCGTAAAATAGACCGAGACTTTCCTGAATCCGATGTTCTTAAAAGGATGACGAGTATGAAAACGATTACGTCTCTTCGCCAATCGAAGAGGAAACTTAACACTGTAAATATCCAAATGACGACGTAAAATACTATGGAAAAATATTGTGTTTAAATAAATGGTCCGCCATATGTGTGAATAAGCAGGAGCCGTCCGTAGTGTGCGTTATAGTAACGATTTATGTGAAGAGATGAATGTTTGCAACTAAGCCATTATAATGTATGTAAATATTGATGTAGGTGTGTGTTACTTATCAATTAAGTTAACTATACGATGTTACGGTTGGATAAATTAAGTAATGTAATAAAGACAATCTGATGCCATATTCCAAATGTTAGTAAGTTTTGACATACATCAAAGGTTATTCGTATCGTATCTATAAGTGAATGATTCAAAAAAAGAAATGCTACAGATTATTTTCTTTTTTATAACGTCATTTTTGTAATTACGACAAAATAAGCTGTATACCATATTTTACTGTATATTAATATTATATTGAAACAAGCGTTATACGTGGCCTAAATAGTACTGAAAGGAAAGAATTTTTCGTGCACATTATTTTTTGTTGTTCATCATATTTTCGTACATTTTAACAAGGAAATATGATTTTATTTATATGTAACAGCGTCTCTTTTCATTGATAATTCAAATTAAATAACTGACATTTGCAGTAAAATATGTATGTTTGTATGACATAAAACTTGGCAGTTGATACTTGCAATTATTTATATAGCTTTACAATTATTATGTGGCAAAGCATCAACTCAATTAGAAATTATTTTATTAAGTACACAAAAATACATTAGTAATATAACTAGAAATGTCATGGAAATATATAAAATTGATATCTAATAGCACAATTTACGAATACTGTAGTTGTTACCAAAACAATCTCGTCACTTGTTTTCATTCGGTATTTTAAATTTCTTTTGTTACAGCTTAAGCGTAGTAAGCTTTAGTTATAATGAAAGAAACTTGGATTTCCAATTGAGGTATAAACAATAATTAATTGGTAGCCACGTTATATATTAAATGTATTCCTAACACTAACATTTGCTGACCATGTATAACATAATACCAAAAAAACAATGGTATATAAGATTTTGTTGTTATGTTTCAATTCCTTGTTTCACTAACCTTCAAGGTAGTGGGAAATCACTGAATCCTTTGAAGTGTCGAAATCGAAATTAATTCTTTGAACAATATGTAATGACGAAGGACTTAAACTAAACGTTTCGTACAAAGTGTACAATATCAACGTGTGATATTATGTAAGGAGCATGTCAAAGACATAAGAATTCGATATGTTATTAAATAGTCAAAGGTGCTTGTACATGAACCTTCCAAATTGTATTTGAACCTGAAAAAAATTTTGCTGACGGAATGCTACTGTTAAAGTCAATGCTAATTTTGAAATATAAAGAATCAAACAAATTAAAATGATAACTATATTTATAGTACCAATGGTAACTTCTTATTTATACCATCAACTTTATTTGTAAATCATTCCAGATTGTCTCACGATAAGATTTTGATAAACTATTTAAGATGTTGATAAATAATAATTAATTTTATACGTTACCTAAAAATGTAAGTTATAAAATACCGAAGTTTTCCAAAGATACATAGGTTTAAGACCACAAATATGCTAAGTTGAATGAATATACACATATATGATATAAACATTGTAATAAATATACTCAACTTATTTATATAACGTAAGTTACGTTTTTGATGAAATGATTAGCTATTTTACAAATCTGTAAGTACTTTATTACTCATATAGGTACAAAGTAGATATCTACTTTGTATTTATGAATATTTATTCTTAATCCATGAATTAAGATATTATTCAATAAAGTATTTCGTGTAAGGTGATTTATAGAAACAGTATTACTAAGAATAAGTCACAAGAAGAGAATACCATCTCATATTTATTACTGTATTTTAACATAATATAAATTATATGATTTATAATTTATAACGTATTTAAAATAATCAGTTATGAGTCTCATATTATTCACTAAGTTGGATTAGATGATAAGTGATGGTGTTATGCTAATAACAATTTTCATATATTTACAGGATGTTACCTATATAACAAGGATGGCCAACCATATTAAACTTAAATTTCCTGCTTAATGATATAGCTCAGTAAGATGTACCAAACTGTACATATAACATATAAATTTTACTAAAATTTATATCAAACAAATATTCATGCTCATTTTTAACTTTTCAAGTGATAAATATTGGTAATCCTGAATTTCAATCGATTATAAAAATGAATAAACATATTATATGCTGTGTTTACTGTAATATTGCTTTCTCTTGCCACTATTGCTAGGCTTCCAAAGTCGACGGGTTGGCCATCTCTGATTACAAAAAAGTAAAATTAATATTTCCAAAGCCCAGCTCCAATGTCAGTTACATAACTTCGACCTTAATTAATAATAAAATATTCGTTTCTGAATTTGTTTCAAAATTCAAAGCATCGCATGTCTGATATGACGAGTAATTACTAGATCATAGTAGATAACGTAAAGACTCTACTGGATTTGTATTTAAACCTCAACTGAAGTCGGATTTTATAAACCTAGTCGAATATTTAACATAAACCTTGATATTTTATCTATTGGGCTACATTATCAAATTACTGAAAGTGAGTCAGTCAGTCTTTTGATAATTTTTGAAACTTAAAAAAACAAGAGGTACTTCTTTAAATCTACACATGCCAAGAGTCATACTCTCATCATATGACAGCTTAAGTGGAGTTAATCATGTTACACAAATTTGCATTTATATTATAGAACAAAAGATGAACGTCGACTAAAGACTATACTCGTAAAAGCAACGACAAAAATCAATAATAAGGCTTGAATTTTTTAACAAATGTATCTCAATATTAAGCTTTATGAGTGATTCAGATTCGGTATATTGAGAAATAGTAAAATACTCTTATAAGAAAATTTTAAACATGTGTATTGTTAAATACTACTTCATTCAATAATAAAAATGTACCAAACCAAAGACCAAACAAAATCTCTTGGGGCCATAGAAACCCTTACGCCATTGTACTTACCAAAGATGTAATTAAATGAATAAATGGAAATGTTCAACCTTAAATCTTCGTTTCAATTCTGTCAAAAGAAACCCGTAATGATTACCTTCTCCGTTATTTTTATCAATCTATAAATATTCACATACGTGACACCAAGTGTGATCTATCATCATCATCAGGTCATTAAACGATCCCACTAAGGGGCTTAATATCGGGAAATAAAATTAATAAATTAAAAAATCATACCTAGTAAACACATCACAGAATACAAGGACAAGTCATCTTGCAGTATTGCAATAACAAAAAAATGGCGATTTAAAGCTATCAATTTGGGTATTGAAAGTATATAATAAAAAGAGTCATATCTCAACTACCGTAAAACTTAAGCCATTGAATCTACCGGAGTAAAGTAGCATAAGACGGGGGTCTTACGTTACTTTTCTTTTTTTTTACTTTTTTTTATACCAATCACCGAAAAACCCCTGTCCAAAATGTGTTTCCAAAATTTTTGTCAGTCTCTTTATTCGTCGGGACTAATTGGCAGCTACCTCATATACTGAGGAACTTAAGGTACTTCTATTTTAAGATAATACAATAATGTTTAACATGACTTAACGAAGCGATTTTAATAAAATTTGGTATGAAGTTAGCTGACACTCTGTATTTATCCATAGGCTACGTTTAACTGCGGGTAAATATCTTACACCGCAGGGCAGAGCTAGTTATATGTAAATATTTTCAAGAAAAAAATAGAATTATGTTTATCAGTCGGTTGTTTAGTACCCGCATTACATTTATTAAATCAATATGTTCTACACAACAAAGCTATCCATATATTAGAAAAAATTAATGCACTTTAGTACATCTTCCAAATAAATAGGCCTAAAAAGAATACAAGAGAGTGAATTGCTTCCTTCACAGTTATTATTTGTACCAATGATGTCGATACGACGTAATCTACTGTTTTATTTTTTTAAGCTCTTATATTTATACACCACTACATTGAAGACACTGAAACGGCTTTGGCAGCATGCCAGAGGCTTAGCTGGTCGTCTACATTGCGAAAATAATAAAAAATGTTACATCATAAACCAGGGAAGAAGGAAGAAAAAATAATTCATAATAATGACATGATTTTGTCAAAATTAGGTCAGTGGGTCTCTACCCAGCTTAAGTTGATGCGACGTTCGAGCCCGGTGCCAAAATAATAGTCATAGTTTGACGACACACTGGTGAAACGGTTGAGACGTCGACTACCACAAGCAAACAAGGGTTCGGGTTCGATCCCCGGGCAGTACAAACAATGATTGCAGAACTGCGAATTTCTGGATCAAACAATTAACTGCCATAAATTGAAGCGAAACACATTATTGTGAGCGTCGGTGTGGCTGTTGCTTTGCGACCGAAAGGGCGCAGGTTCAAATCCCGCCACGTACCAATGTGTTTTCGAAATTATTTGTACGTTATCCGACGCTCTTACGGTGAAGGAAAACATCGTGAGGAACCTGCAGACGCCTGCGATGAGATTCAAAGGTTGTGCGTGAAGTCAGCCAATCCGCACTGGGCCCACCTGAACGACTATACCTAATCACCCTATACGGGTGCCTACCCGTATAGGGTGATTATTACGAGCCTTCGTGCCCCTCGGTGGGGACATTTAATGAGCTGATGATGATGATATTATTTTTGAATATAAAGCTCATATGCAAATCACTACATAGCATTGTTTTGATAGTTTGCACTTTTTAAGTGGTGTACATTTTGGTTTCAAATAAATAATACGTGAGAAAATATTAAAGCTAACTAAAACTGGTAATAGTAATGATTTTCCGTCAACACTGTCCTGCGTTTGGCACCCGAGATGACAAATAGACCTCTTAAAGCCAGCAAAAGTTTCCGATTCCCGAAACACTGACCTTCATCGACAATATCTGGCAATGCGGTTGATACATCCTACATAATCTAAGAATCGCACCTACTACACCTAATTCATCTTTATCATTCTAAAATTACTAAAATTTGCAATCAAAGTTCTTTACAAAAAAACAAGTGCCTACAATATTATTTGGCCAAAATAATATTCAATATTATGTTGGTATACTGTAAACTAATGGTAATTTCGTAGGTTTTGCAGTCAATAATAATTTTAGTTTGTATGCAGTGCCAGTACCAAATTAAACTAGCTGAAAGTTCCCACTAATTTTGTGATTAAAGCTTGCACTACACTTTTAGATGAAATCAATTGTTGATTATTTAACGTTCAAATAAAGATAGACCGCTCCGACAGTCTACGCTAAATTGAACTTTATTGTCCTACACACTGGAAACCGTGCTATAAGATAATGCGATCAATATTAGATTAGTTGCGATTGTTCTGCACCTTGATTTATCCTAATACCAATAGTATTGCTAACAATAACATTATAACTCAGTGCACATTAATTATGTGACAATTATCGGTTAACCGGTAGGTATATGGTAATATAAACCGACATTATTACCGCGAACTTTGTATGGACGCGTAAGAAACTTATGTTCAGCTGTAAACTGTATAAGTCTCTAATGTATCAGCCTATAACGTGCTACTGGCGGGCACAAGCCTTCCACACAGACTGGTAATGAGTAGAAGGAACCGCAATCTCCAACGTGGAACCAATGTGCATAAGTGTGTGTTAACGACTATGAAAACAGTCGACTTTTAAACGTTGGTCACGCACTAAGCCAAACTCTCATCATCATCAACGATTTGTATTCCCACTACAAAAAATATATAAAAAGCATACACGCATAAACTTGGACATATTGCAAAAGTGTGTTCCAAAAAATACACTATAGGTGTAAGCCAAATTAAGGTTTAACTAGGTAAGCGTACATCGAAGGCATTGTTTAACACGAAACCAAAATGATACCTTGCATACCTATTTAGTTGAGCTACAATATTATGCATAAACATTATTTAAAGTTAGTGGATCAAGCCTTTACAAAAAATTAGATATACCAATAAACTTTAAAAAGAACCAAGCAGAAATATCTCCCTACATACCTAGTTATGAAAAAAAACATCTAAAGTTTCACCTCAATAACCGTAAAGAACAGATATAACTGAATAAACTCTCGGGATAATCTTTCAAAGAACCTCTTTTTGGCGGTGAAAAGAGTCAGCATAATAAGAACCTTGTGTGCTGAGGAGTCCAACTTTTGAAAGTACTCTCCGTTTTTCCTTAAACGCGCAGTTCGTTATAAAACCGCTATTCATTCAAAAGGACTACGGACCTCGTCTACTTTCCCTCGAATGGAGAGAAAATAACTTTGATTAAATGCAAAATTATTTTCTTACTTGTTTAACTCAAATCTGGGGGCACGGCAGTGCCCCCGCCAAGTCGAGCGCGAAGCAAACACTGCCGTACTATATTATTATTTATCCTTTACAGGATCCATTTCACCGCATTTTCAGGCCCCAATTTGAGAACCTTTGGATAATACCAGAGCGCTGAAATTTTCGTCATCTAGTAAGATATAATAACCTACTTTAAATCCAAAATTACAAGTCTGTAGGTCATTTATTTCGGACGTTAAGCGAAAGCAAAGTTTCGCATTTTCGACAGATAGACACTCACTTACTCACTCATGAACATCAAAATAGAACTAGTACTTCCCATTAACTCAGAGAGCTGAAATTCGGTACAGAGTTAGGGTTTAATGGCTACATAAAGGAAAACTATAAAAACTTGGATAATCGAAGATCTGGAGTACCTGGTGACCCTGCTTAGATAACAAAATCGTCAAAATAGAACTAGTACTTCCCATTAACTCAGAGAGCTGAAATTCGGTACAGAGTTAGGGTTTAATGGCTACATAAAGGGAAAACTATAAAAACTTGGATAATCGAAGATCTGGAGTACCTGGTGACCCTGATTAGAAAACAAAAGAGCCCAGCCAAACTAAGAGATTGAAATACCGCCTTTAAACTATATATATCCAACATGGTGGGCCGCTTCATGCGATGTCAAAAATGGGGGGGCACGGCAGTGCCCCCGCCAAGTCGAGCGCGCTAGACCAATACAAACAGAGATGTTCATGCACACAAATATTTGTACTGCCCGGGGATCGAACCCAGAACCCTTGGTGTAGTAGCCGACGTCTCAACCATTACACCCAATGGGTCGTCCAATATTCCTTTCAAGTTTCTACAAAAAGAAGTGAAATCCCACCAAAAACATTATTTTTAGGATGAATTCTAAAGTTAAATATGGTAATGGGACCAATATTGAGCCATTTTAGTCGCCCTTTCATTTGCTATCTAGCAGTCCCGGAAACCGCACGAAGATGGTTAGTTCGGGCAAGACAGTAGGTAGGTTAACATTACCACAATGAATTTATAACGACATAGTCACACATGCTATCAATCTGAGGAAGATCGCTTCCTCAGATTCAACCTATTTTCCACAGAGACCTGTGGACACAGGTCGACTTCTGGACACAGGTCTCTGGCATATGGCAGATATACCCTCATCCACCCTCCATCGCAATCATTTCGAATTCATGGCCATAAATAATCTCGAATAAGGTTAAAATATCAGCATAGCATAACCTAAACCAGTAAGATTATTCAATCCATTTCCGAGATGCTATCTGCTGTGTAATTGGAAAAGTGCCCTATTAGATGTCATCCCCTCGAGATTTTATCGCTTTGAAATATTTAGATAGATGTGCTCGGAATTTTGTTGTAAAGGGCACTATAAGATCAAATGTTTTTTATTCTCAGATCCTTTGCCTTTGCTAAAAGTGAACTCGGAAAGCTTTAAAATAATAATACAGTTAAACAACGAACACTAAAATTAGGTGCAAGCTGATCAAAATAATTTAAATGTAGCTAAAATTTTAGAGGTTTCATTGCTTGCGGGGAAAAAATATCGTGAGGAAACCTGCGCACGCCTGCGAAGCGATTCAAAGGTTGTGCGTTAAGTCGGTGTCTGGAATCCCAAAGAACTTTTATACATATAGGTTTATTTTTAATGGATTTTTAACAGAATATTCTTAAGACATTAAAGTAAAGAATTTTGTTTCAAGTTCTCCGTTTGAATCCTCAGATGACGAATTATATTACTCCTTCAAAAACATTGGAACACTTTGACATGAGCCGTGTGCTTAACAATAAAGTACCCCTTTTCTTGCTTTACCAGATGATGGGCAGCCGTTTTGTGTGCTGAATAATTCTGCCAGTGTTACCGCTCGATAGTCGACTATTAATAGGCTATCGATAGTCCACCGATAGTTGGACAAAAGCAATAGTATCAATCGGCCTATCTATATTATCGACACTATTGATACTATGGCTAGGCCGCCTATTTAGAGCCGCTTCTAGTATGGTGACCCCATTTTGGTATTGGCGCCAACTTATACCTACATAGACGTATCTAATAAATTTGTAAATGCTTATAAGGAAATTGATTACGGAGCTTAAAAAAAGGAATAAAAAATTTGCCTCTGAATTCTATTGTTATGAATTCATCAATTTCCTCATTCATTATACAATTTCAATGTCTGAAAATAATGAATAAAAGATTCGGTCAAATATTTGTCACAGTTCGAAAAATTCGAAGTCGCAAAATTTAAGAGCAAAGTACAATGCTTGAGAGTACTATTGTTCTTCGCTTTTCTTATCAAGATTCCAATAGTTCAAAATGTACAAGACTGCTTTCCTACTTACTTTATAGGTATTACAGAAAAGTTCTTTACTTTATATAAGACAAATTAAGACTACAACTTCGACTTTTAATATTTCACAAATTAATGAAATATTTTAAATGCAGTCAAGTTTAAAAGTTTCCAGTTTTAGCTAAAACCATTGTTGTATTTATAACCTGGGATTGGTGAAATGGTTTTAGAAAATTCAAATTCAATGTTAGAACAACAACGTCATAGTATATTTTTCTAACTGGCAACTGTGAATTCACAAACTATTTAGAATTATTGATATAATTTACGAGTATATCTGATCTTTGGGCTCTTTGATATTTGAGTAAAATTTTACAGATTCGTATTGACAATAATGCGAAATCTCTTCTCGATTGTTCATTAATTTTCTTGCCCTCTATATCACTAAAGTAATGACAATATTTGACTATTTCTTTATCGTGCAATCTAGCGACAAGGACGCTTCATTGCTTCTGAATAGATACTAAGGTACAACAAAAATAAATCAATTTTTAAATTTCTTATCCGTCTGTTTGTTCCAGGTCATCTCTAAAATGGCTAGACTATATTTGACAGAATAAGAAAAACGCAATAAAAAATAAGAAAAACACAAACTACTTTTATTTTAGAAATAAATAAATGTAGCGCGCAGCTCCCTACGCGTAAGCTGCGCACGAGAATATCTTATACCGCGAGTAACACCGCGGGGCATGGCCAGTAATACATATTCGTAAAAGCGATCTTAACATAAGTAAAACTGGACGTAGCTGCTTGTGTTAAAGATTATTTAAATATAGTAATTTATAAAAAGTATAAACTGGATGTGGCATTGTAGGTCAACATTTTTCCCCATTATTACGATTATGCTTTTCAGGATATATTTCTGGTTAAAAATAAGACAGAGTTGAAATTATTGAATTTTGAAATATATATTTTTTGGCTTGCTTGTGTTTAACTTACACACTACCTTAATATGTACTTAAAATCTAAATCATTCACAATAAACCTGCCTCTCTGCTTGTTGGGCACAGACCTGCCTACATAGCAAGACAATGAGGAAAATGGACAGTAACTATGAAGGCCTAAAGCGGATTAACCTGCAAGTTCAGCGTTACTGCATAATATCTATTTAGTATACCACCTGATTTTGCTCTAATCCTTAGGATTCTGTTCAAGCCATGAATCAGTATCGAGTACGCCAATAACAGGCCTTCACACAAATAATTATCAACTATATAAACGAATTATAAATACAGTTAGCATATTATTATACATTAATTAAATAGATCATGGAATATGAATAAATATATTAGAGTTCATGGTGAACACTCAGTTTCACCTACTCGATTTACACCCTGCGGATACAAAACAATATTCAAACTTACTGGACCTTATTCCAATTACAGTAAAGAAGCATTTTGTTGTTTCATAGGTTGGCATAGGATATAGATATCACCTTAGTCATTGACAAAGCCTGCGGGAAATTAAATTAGAAAGTTAGTGAATCTGAAGGGAATCTACAATCAACAGAGGTTGTGTTGGTTTATAAATGCTATAGCATGGTTCCATGTGTTGAATTAGCTTAGTCTATTATATAAGGTATATACACGACAATTCATCGAAGTCGATGATCAAGATTGTGAGCCTTAATTACAAAGTTGGAAAACTTAATTATGTCAGTTAGTGGTTACTCGGCGTTGGGCTATCGCGGACAGACCACTGACAATTACCCTCGCTAAAGCCTCGGTTACTAATTTATTTACACCACAAGCAAGTGATTATGGAGAGGGCTATGTTAGGTATTACCCTGCGCGATAAGATTTGGAACGAGGATATCCGTAGGAGAACAAGAGTAACCGACAGCCTACTGGCTCAGCGAGGTGAAGTGGCTGTGGGCATGGTAAATAGTGCGGGGAAACGATGGCCGATAGGGCGGCAAGATCTCGAGTGACGTCTATGTAACAGGTAAAGAAGCGTAGGCTGACCGCTAATCAGATTGAATGATGGCCTGTCTAAAGTAACAGGTAGCAGGTGGATGTAAACTGCTTGTGGTGGACAATCATTAAGGAAGTCTTCGTAGAGTGGACATTTATTATACGACGAAGTGATGTGGAACGACTGGGCCAAAAAGTTAAATAAAAGTCCCTTACATCCCAATACGTATATAACTGCATTTATAACAATAATAATAAAATACTATCTGGTTCAAACATCATTGGTGTATGGCAGGCAATATTTCACCTGGCCAGAATAAATTCGGCCTCATCCAGATCCGTATTTGTCGGACAAATCGGGTCGGCATGACGGATGGCAGCGCAGGCGTTTGGAGGATAGTAAACAACAACAGAAGATCATATCCTCAATTCTACTAACTTACTTGCATTTCGAACAGCATTACTCATTTACAACATTTTTCAGTGCAACTAAAAAGTTTTTTTCGAACTGACTTGCCGTTGACGGCAGATGGCCTTTATAGCTTCGTCGGACATTGGACACACCAAATCTCAGCTTAGGGTTGCGTTAGGTAACGTAGTATATGTTTGATGAATGAAGCAACCTGCCCAGCACACAGTTGGTTGGTTACGTGATATGTGTAACATTATAATTAGCGCTGTATAAACAGCGGCTAATTATAATGTTACAGAGGAACATGATCGGTTTGAATGCGCTATTGCCGCGTCGAATGGAAATTGGTATTTAGGTACAAATTGCAAACTACTCAGCTGATTGTAAATGAACCGCCGCCCATGTACATTTGCAATACCTACCAAAGGGGACTGAAAATGCGTTGCCGCCCTTTAGAAGGAAATACCCTTTTTTTAAGGTCACCTGATATACAATCTGAGAAACGCTCAGTATATTAGAATGCATGTCTTTGGTGTTACTAACATTCTACCATGAAGAACAACGAGTTCTAAATTATAAAACTTTAAGATTAGCGATCAGGGCCCATATTGCTCGCTAGAACCCGTTCGGTTATGAGCAAACTTACTTTTGCTAAACTTGCTGGACTTCGAATAAAGTTATATTAGTTATTTCTTATTGTTTATTATTAGGGCGCTATCAATTTTCAGTGTTTTGTATGTTTATTATTGTAATGTGTATCTTCGCACTTACTCGAATTTTATATTAACGAAAAATATTTGATAAAATCATGGGTTTCACTATTATTATTATTCTAATGCCATGCAATGCAATAATATTGAGCTAATAGTACATATAAAAGGGACCCGAGGCAACTTTCCCGCAAACTGCAGATCTTGCTTCATAAACAAAGTTTGTAGGTTACGGTCCAGTTCCCATAAACGAGGAACTGTTTATTAGGATTCGTTAACACTGTAATTTGCGTCCATCTTAGGTAATTATACCTGTACCTTACTACTGCCACTCCAGTAATTTGAAAGCGATTGAACCTGAAACTGTGTCATATATATAATATTATATCAATGATTCAATAGGATAGAAATCACTAAATACTTTGCTTAACAAATATCCTTAAGTTACAAGTTGACAAATACACTGAAGTAAATTTTTCAGGATTACTGATGATTAGTGGTGTCAGTAATCGCTCGCAATCGATTGTTTTATATCATTTAAAAACAAAGGAAGCGTTCCTTTGTACGCTATTGAATATTATCTCAAGCACAAGATCTTTTTGCCTCAGCAATTCAATAAAAAAGAGAGATACTAGTATATATAGTAATAAAATTGGCACGAACGTTAATAGTTTAGGCTAGACCGAATATTAAAGACGAAACAATAAACTTAGTAAACCATGCGTCGACTATTCCAACACCATTTAATAAGGATGATAAGGTTATAAAAACCAGAAAATGATGAGGCAATCAGCCACACACCCGCGGCCTAAGAGCCACATTTGTCAAGATCACAAGAGGCACTTTCTCTTAAACGATGACACTGCTGAGTGCCGACCACTTTTTACACGAAATCTGAAATCTAAGACAACCGCAATAATCGCAATTTAATGACCCCGAACTTGGAAGTAGCGATTGCGTTCTTTGTCTTGGTAAACTAAACATACTTCCTCCATTATACTTCGCCGAGATATCATTGTAGATCCTAGTTTATTAGCCACAGACTAGTAAACCAAGTTTATCTAAATAGTTACGTCATGAAATGTATTTCCTTTAGAACTGTTTGAAAAAAAAAACAATTATAGAGCTTTAATGATGGAATACATTGCAATAATTTGACTTAGTTTTAAATTGAAACTATCATAGGAATAAAATACACTCAAATCATCCACCGGAATAAACAACTTGTATCCATTCCTAGAACACTGTTTTAATAATTAGATATTAATTTTTCCGCTTATAAAATACCTGGAACTCAATATTGTTTTTTTTTATTAAATAACTTTTTTACTAACTTATAATAAATGGGAGTCGTGTAGCCTTTTACTTATTTAAATCAATTTAGTTTGAAATAGAATGTACGAAATATTTTTTGTTTCAAAGGACTTTTAATCTAATTTCGTGTCACGGATCATACAAATGGAACGTAATACTTTTTATTGATGAAATTATTCCCACTGGCGCAATTTCTAATAAAAACTTTGACTCTGTTACTTTGATATCCTTTCAAGTCAAAATCAACTTGTCCTTGAATTCAATTTAAGGAACGCCGTTTTGGAAACGTCTATCCTAAATTTAGTTTCATTCTTAATCATTTTTTTTTATTTTATAAGATGGTCTCACTCGTTGAAAACAAAGAAGGATCAAACTAAAACAAAACAATTGAATCTCTAGATATACATAAAAATATATTCGGTGCGTTACGTGATTACGAAAAACGTAACAACGAATTACAAAACAACGTTAGTTCACCATTACGAATCACGTTACTACGAATGCGCGCTACCACGAAAAACGTTACAATGAAACCACGCGATTACGAATAACGGAACCTCTAATTTACTTTTAATAATTAATTGAAAACAAACGTACATCGGATAAATTCGCAAAATAAAATATGATCATATTATATTTTCAAAATGTAAAAGTTAATCCAACCAAAAACATTTCATGTAAAATGTTGCGAAGATGACCATTTAAATTTTGCGCTGTGAAAATGATATCAGATTTCATGTCGAGCCAAATTTCTGCATCTACACGACCAAACTCTACCGACCCTTACTTCAACAACTTAATATATCCTATTCAACCTATCGCAGTCCACTGCTGGACATAGGTCTCCCCCATTTCGCGCCAGATATCCGGTCCTTCCGCTTTCCTCATCAGCCTCCACCAGCGACCTTTCGCAAGTCGTCGGTCCATCGGCCGGAGGGCGTTACGCTACGCTTGCCGAGACGCGGTCTCCACTCCAGAACTCGTCTGCTCCAACGGCCATCGGTTCTGCGACATACGTGACCAGCCACTGCCACTTCAATTTGGCATATTATATACAAAGGTACGCTCTTTCGAGGTGATGCGAATGTGTAGTTTCTGATCTAAGACAAGTACCGAAACAGCCAAGCCATAGATATTTACTGATATGTAGAATTGTCTGTAGAATATGTCGTGTAGATACAGAAGCTTGGCTCCACATGAAATCTGATATCTTTTTCACAGCGCAAACCTTATGTCGTCGTCTGATGACTGCAAAAATTAGCGCCCTATCTTTCCTAAAATGGCGATTCCATTTCACTGTTTGTGACGGCAATCGTTATCAATTCATTGTTATTAGTAAATTCAAGGTTTCGTTATTCGTAATTGCGTGGTTTCGTTGTAACGTTTTTCGTGGTAGCGTGCATTCGTGGTAACGTGATTCGTAATGGTGAACTTAAGTTGTTGTGTAATTCGTTGTTACGTTTTTCGTAGTCACGTAACGCACCCAATATATTCTTATCTAACTTCACCTAACGAAATGAATGAGTGCACAATATTAATATTAAACGTAAAGCCTTCAGCGGACGTGCAGAATAAATAATAATTATGCTAATAACCATATTGTATTTCAGATGGGGTTCAAGATTCTGTAAGTATCTATAGTTATCTAGAAACTTTCCCCATTCTTTTTTGATTGCATTCGTTGAGTGACATCAGTTTGCTGATCAGTTTAAGAATAGACCTCTGTGGAAATGTCGTCAGAGTCTTATCTAAGTGATCTAATAAGTTATTTGCTGGGACCAGAGAAAAACAAACGCAGTAGATAAAGTTCACTGACCAAAAATATTTGTTGTTCATGCAATTTTTCATACACTATGTAAAAGTTCCAAGTATATGTAATATCATAATCCTGATATTCTGTGATACATATTTATATATATAATGCTGAGTAATATATAGTAGTCTTATTAAAGTTAAGTATAAAGAGATTTTAAGAAAAGCTTATACAAAATTTGTCTAGCGTTTTGGAAATCACGACATGTTGAAATTAAAGTTTAAATGGAAGTATACACCATTCATCTGTTTTTAGTAGACGAAAGATTTATTTGGGGTAAAATAAAAAACAAAGCAAGTTTGACCCCAAGTGGCAGGCCAACACTATTTATAGATTTTACTTTTAGTTTACTACGTGGTAGACTCGATACTGAGTCGTCTAGGTAGGTACCACCGCAGTGCCAGATATCATCCCGTGAAACAGGAGTGTTATGCACTTTTTTGTTTCGAGATGAGGGCACTGTAGCTAGTGAAATTACCGGGTATAGGAGACCTAACATCTGTTGTCTCGGGTGACGGGCGCAGTGCGGCATTGGTGGAGGATAATAACTGTCTATCAGTTGTTGGTCTCCTTGAATGCCACTCTGTCATGGTCTGACGCATCACTTACCATCAGGTGAGCGTCCAGACCGTCCTGTACACATATAAAAATAAAAAAGATAAATGTAAAAGACGGTAAACATGAATCATTTGGTCTCAACCACGGTATAGCCTTGTTATAAATAACAGGCCCCTCAAAACGCACTCGCACAAATCACTCCCAAGTAATATGCCTAACTTATCGCTAGAATACCTAAAAACTTATAGAAATATATTATCCCGCGGTTACAATTCAATCGAAAGTAAAAGTACTACTTATTCAAATAGTCAAGAAATTTCCCAAGGATGAACCGAACATAGATCAAATAAAATCCTCGCACAATTGATATATGGAAAGTTTGATTTATATTGATAAAGATCTGATATTGGTGCGTCTCCCGACGATCCTATTCGATTCAGTTTCACCTCACGTAAGGATCCCAGACGAAATTCTTCTGTAATAAGTTCTGTGGCCACTCAAAAAAATACCATCGCATATTTTGGGTCTGCAAACGGGGATTTGATACTGGCCAATCAGGTTTTGATTCATACTGTCACTCTTTGTATGGGATGCTTATCTAGTTATTTAGAGATTAAAGGCTTATTCCTCTCAGGCTATGACATATTACGTCTTTCGAAAAGATTTTCAAATGTCTCTGGATTCTCTCTTTCGAATAGGAAGATATTTATTTATAGACATAAATTTTAAATCCGCTTCTACTCCACTATTGTGAGAATTTTATCTTTGTTAAAAGGTTTTATACACTCTTTATACCTCTGGTGAGGTGTTCGATTTCATTAAATATTTTGCTTAAATGCGCATATTTCTCATACAAATATCCATGGCGACATGCAAGAATCAATAGTTGACACTTTACTCGGCAAAAGCAGTTTCAACTGTCGTTTTTTATTTTTCCAGCATATTCAAACGTTGTCTGTTGAAACTTCAAAGATTCCGGCTGCTTGATTTCATTTTAAGCGGTAAACTTTAATGATCATGTAAAACACAGTTCAACTTCCAAAGATGAGAGTCATTACTCACAACTTTACTGGCACATCACACCCCAGACGTTGTTTTAGTTAACTACTAGCTAAGATACAAACATCCGTCTGCTAACTAATCATGTCGTCGGTCAACGTACAAATTATACAGGGCAACAAGCACAATAAAGGCACCTCCAGACTACACTGAGCACACATTAATCCGAAAGGGAAAGCTGTTTTGCGGCTACCTCACAAACTTTATATCGCCGATTGTGTACAAGTGTAGTAAATCAGAGCTCTGAATAATCCTTGGGGACCATTTAGTAGCTTACCGTTGCTTAACCTTACCCAAGTCAGATAACATTCCAACTTCTGGGTCTTTACGACCCGTGGAGTTGGGATGGCAGCTAACTTTCTATTTAAAAAAGGCCTTATTAAAACTTTAAGTCAGTTGATTCATTGAGTCTTTTAAAATTGAAATTGGAACTTTGTGTGTGGAAGCGCCATGTTGGAGCTTGAATAGGCCGGCTCGTTGGAAGTGCCACGGATACCACGGGCTCTATATAGTATATATAAAGATAACGAACACATAATAGTTGACCAGGTTCGTGTAACAGCCTGTAACATCCTACTAAAGTTATGTGCTCTACAGTACATAACTTAAGCACGAATTGCCTGAAGAAAATTGTATGTAAATATTTATTCATTGAAACATACATACTTGTAGTTACAAAGTTCAGTGAAACAGAAATAAAACCTATTTCTATCCCTTATGTAAATAAAAACAGAGAACATGAGGTGCTCCGATACTGGTCTTGCGTAGGTGCCTCGAGTAAAATGGGGTCGTAACAAGCCATGAGGGCCCAATAAGGGTTAACGGGTCTTACGGTTGTCATTCCTTAAGATATCCATAACATTAAGATCTGCCCTACAAAATCTGGAAAGGCTGGTCACAAATGCAAAACTAGTTTCGGAACTAACAGCAATACTGTACTAAGTTCGCGTATATATGTAAATATCAAGTCCTGCTCTGGGACGCCCTTAGTGTCGTAGCAATAACTTTTAAGGCTGAGAGCGCCCACTGCTTGCCCGGTGAAGTTGTGAAACCCATCGTAGCAAACAGCGACTATTACGAATTCCTGCAACCGAACACCACATAGCTATTTCTGCCATAGGTATAACATGAATTCTCGAACACTGAAGACGCAAATTCATTAAAATAGAAATTACAACAGTGGTACATATTCTCTTGTTCTTCTGAAGTGACTTTTCTAGTTTGCTTTAACGACTCCCTTGGGCTCTCGTAATGAGGTCTTAACAAAGGTTTATTTAAATAAAGAAATTTAAATATACACGTAGCAAAGATGCGCTGGTACAACAATGAAGCAAGTAATTATACAATTCCGTTGTTTCCTTTGTACATTTTTGTGAATCTGTTGTTTTGTTTATTGAAATTATTTAATTCCAAAATTTAATGGGTTCATAATGATGACCTAATGGTTCTACATAGCCTTAGGACTGCAGACCATCTCGCAGTTACTAAAAGGTATCCTTAATTCGAGAATTGACAATTCATCCGCACAAATCTAAAAATAATTATTATTATCATCAAGAGAGATGGCAGCCGAAAGTCTAATCTAGTTTATTAGTAAAAGAATTTATTCCTTCAAAACACTGGCTAGAGTTAGCTCCTCTATTTCTCATTAAAAACAAAAATCGTAATAAATAAAAAGCCAGCGTACACCATCTGTTCATCATTTATATTCAAATTCCAAATCAAATAATCGTTATTTTTTTCTAGACAATCAAGTGATCCAACCATTTATAGTTCTAACAAAAATGACAACAATCGCACAAAGTTACTTTTATAGTGAGTGCGCTTCGCTTAATTATTTTAGTTTTCCCTTAGAACTACTTAGGCTAAATATGTTTCTTAATGCATGATTGCATTTTGCTTTTTTATTACGAATTTTAATTAAATAAATCATGGCCATTAGTAAAAGAGCTGTTACTTTTAAGACAATATTTTGTGTTTTTATTTAAAAACAAACATCGATGTCTCACGTCGTAACTTTGGTCCCCGGGCTATAAAGCCACACACTTCATTATTTCTGAACAAAGCCCGACCAAAATTACTAGACTTTCTTATTTTCCGTCCATATTGCGTCAAAATATATCAAAGAAATACTCGACAATACCTCATCAAAGGTGACGTAGATCTATTTTGTTAGTGATAATTCAGTCTGCTTGTGTCCGAGGACAAAGACTCAGAAATTATCCTTATTTTATACAATTATTAACCAAATTGCTTGACTTTTACATTTCACTTGATTTTTGATACAATTGACCATTGTCTTAGTTTTTAACTGACATAAAATTTACTTTAATGAAAAAAAATAATGATTCCTAATTTGCTTTTGTCGAGAAAAGGGCAAATTGATTTGAATTAAGTGATGAATGACATAATCACATTAAGTATATAATTACTGTTGTATTATAAAATGAAGGCAAACATATTAAACGTGATGTTTTTGAAAAGCTACTCTCATCTTTTTTAAAAAGAACTTTGATAAAGGTAAGAGCAACTATAGTCTAACCTATTAACCGATTTTATAAATGCATGTATAAAGTTTTAAGTCATATTCAATCCAGCTTCAACCTAGCACAATGTAGGTCGGATGTCTTTACAGGCTTTCGGGTAATGAGACACTGTTAAATGGTGCGCGTTTTTCAGTCGAAGTGTTTCAGATGTTCAGAAGGCCCGCACTGTATTTTGAGCCATCTGCGATAAATCAGGCTTTTGTTTGACATTAACCTCCTTACGGGATCACGTGAATAATTGTACAATTAAGTTGTTGATACTGTAACGAAGAATAAGTTAGGTATATAGAGTTATCACGTTTTTCCAAAAGGAAAATCATGTCTACCCGGTGATAACCCACACAAAAATATAGTCCACAAAAAATGGTTTCTCTGCGATCAATATTAACTGGTTATACGACACAATGAAATACGACCTCTGGTACAGTGTTTGCTTAAAGCAGGTCCTTTGACATTCTAAGCTTCTTGTCTAAAAATTCAGCAGTCAAGACTAACTACAAAGTTATTTTCTATTAACTTTACAGTTATTAAAAAATACTTTGAGCTTATTTTCTAATAACTACAAAGTTATTAGAAAGCATCGCAGACAAAAAGTCATAGACGATTAAGAGATCCTTTACGTTTTTCGTGACTCCTCTTACGTTACGTCGTTTTATTATAGGAATCTATTTAGGTTGCCACTGGGCGTAATTATAGACATGAAACTGTAATCTATTTAATAGTTCTTTCTAAATTTCTGCTCTAGTATTACATTTTTTATACGTCTTGTTTACTATTTTTGGCAAATCAGTTTCCTCCAAAACTAAGTTGGTAAGACGTTTATAGAATTATATTTTGCGAAGGGAAGACTTGACTGTTCCACATAACTTAGGTTAGGTTTCAAAATCTTTCAATTAATAATTTAATTTCATACAAAAATCGAGGCATATATCCATACTTATATTTTTATAAATACCCATGAACATTTGCAAGACCTCAGGTCCCAGAAATGCGTTGCCGGCCCTTTAAAAGAGTGGACGCTCTTTTTTTTTAAGACGCCAGGTCGTGTGTCTCCGGAAATGTATCCAGATGACTGATGATGATGATGATGAATGACGACAGAATCGAACTGTGGAAGACCTCCAATCATCCAAGTGGTGAGGATGAAATATTATTTTTGAAAAACAAAGCGACATTCAACATAAAAAATAGCTTTGCTACTTCTACAAACCATGCTATAAGACTTATTTTAACATTTAGTATAGTAATGTATATTATGACATCGGTGCTTTTATAAATATTAATATTACTGGCTGGCTAGACAAATAAAATGACAAGCGTCCTTACTTAATGCTCCCCAGGGCTCTAAAGTGTTTCTGTGGCAACATAATTGTATGTTCATAAAGCATCTAGCGGCTACATTTTCTGAATATTCTGTTGCTGCCAGAAGGTTTACTTTGCTTTGAAATTTAGATAACAAATGTAAGAAGCTAATGAGCTTGAAAATGTTTTTATTGTTTCACAGACATGAATTGCAGCAACGTAAAACAAAAATGGTAAATTTTAAAAATAATACAATTTGATGCTAAACTATTACTTATTGACTAACATTAAAGAATATACTTCTTAAAATATATTTTAGTATAGCGATACATAAAGATACATATAAAGTCTAAAATCATATACAATCAATCAACCTCGAGAAGAGTTTGAATTTTTTTTGTTTAGTTTTGTTTAAGTTTCAATTATAAGAAACTGTGTACACAAAACGAATAATGCAAATAAAGCTAGAAAGCAAATCTTACGTATCACATTCAATCGTAATAAGTTGATAACTTCTTCGAATACGAGACTTTATTTCTTCTTTGGAACGTTTTATTGTTGAGTTCGTATTTTCATGTACGTATTGTTCAGTCACGCGAAATGTGTGAGAATGTACTGCTCCGGCAAATTCAAAGAGATGATGGATGTCGTTGCCTCCCAGGGCGGGCTTTTTCAACGTTTTTTTTCTTTCTTTTCGTAACACCGGCCAGTGTTTTCGGGAAACATTTTAGAAGGGAAAGGGGGAAACATTTTTAAAGTTAATAAGGTTACATCTTCGTTAATCATGTCTGTAATACGTATATACTCTTACTCACACATCGATGGTAGACTGGGTTAATTTTTAACTATTTTACGAGTTCATTAAGATATACCTAATCAATTTTGTTTTCGGATTTAATTAACTGTCCTGTAACGGTATTTGTTGCAGTTCAGGTTAGGATGGACTTAACTAACGAGTTTCTAGTAATTTTAATGCTTAACTTTGTCTTTAACAAAACAAAAGTCTCACTTAATCCGCCCTAAGCTACTTCAATATTTCATAAGTTTAAACTTGTGAAATACAAAGTAATTGCATGACTCCAAAAATAAAGAAGAAGCGTACGCAAATCGAAATATACTTTTTTAATAAAACCCAAAAAAACAATAACGGCATGAAAAAGTCATTTCCTCATAACTCACAATAAATAAGAACAATGACGAACATTTTGAAAATAGGCCGCTCCGTTTACGATATTTATCGCCTTTGATTATAAATTTTGCTGTTGTTTCAGGAATTTTACGACATAATTGTGTTAGCTTGGCATTTTTATTGCAAAGTCTGAATAGATCTTTTGATAATCTGAATTAAACTGTGATTGGATTGAACTCTTAACAAAATAAAACCAAAAAATGCAACTTGGACTAAAACATCAAGGGGAACCCTTGCACCAGTAAGTTTTGAAATCAAATCGGAAGGTTTTCTGATATTAGGCTATCAAAACCTAACAAATTTTGGAACGTGTAATTTAGTTGAATCATAATACGGAGATAACCAACTCATTGATCATATAAGATACTAACTACAATTTGTTGAAATTTCTAGAGTTCTATGTCAACGGGAAGGTCCCTGTTAATTTTGAGCTTTGAAGGAATATAGTCAGGGCTCTTTGCACATGCAATCTCATTTTACGGGATGATATTTATCTAACAAACCTAGATAATAGATTATTTGTCGAGCCTACTACTATATGTTTACATAAAATAAAGTACAAACGACGCCAGTCATTATTTACCTCGTGACAAGACGTCTTAATCGTTCAACTAGAGATGTCTTCAGCCAGAGCTATTAATCGCGGTTTTAGGAGTAAAGCCCTTGTACAGAGCAAATGACTCTCAACCGTAACTCAAGATAAGAAAACGGAGTGGAAATGTTGTATGTTGTATAAATATCTTTAAAGTAGCTTACCCACTTTTATTTGGATTCAGTACCACGATGACATGATGATTGAGAAACATCAAGAGTGCTTTTTATTTTCCAGTGAAAATTATTAAAAAAATTGGTACATCCTGGGCATGCGTTATATTCTACGCTTATTAAATATTTTTAGGCAGTTAATAAGCAAGGTAGACGTGGAGGGTTACCGCCTCTCTCTTTTGCCTTTCTCTCATCTCTTATAACATTATTACAATAATATTATTCGCCTTTTTTGTTACAAAAATGCTGACGTATCATTATAGTAATACTGTTTTAAGAGGTGGTGGTAATGCCTCTGAAGCACAATCAACAACCTTCTAAAACCCCCTACTTATTCAGTAAAATACAAAACGAACGTCTTAACATGAACACGGACAAGACGAAAGTCATGTCTAATGCCCATGTCGTACCTATACCGATGTCAGTTGGAAGTTCTGTCCTCGAAGTTGTAGACGAATGTGTACCTGGGACAGGTAGTCCAAATGGGTAGGTCCAACTTCGTGAACGAGGTTTCTCGTCGAATCCAATTAGGTAGGGCAGCGTTCGGGAAGTAAAGGCAGATCTTTTCGTCCAAAATACCCCAGTGTCTCAAGAAGAAGGTCTTTGACCAGTGTTTGTTGCCAGTTATGACATACGAAAGCGAAACGTGGTCGCTCACTAAGGGCCTCTTGAATAGACTCAAGGTTGCTCAGCATGCTATGGAGAGGGCTATGTTAGGTGTTCCCTACGCGATAAAATCCGAAACGAGGATATCCGTAGGAGAACTAGGGTGACCGACATAGCCCAGAGAATTAGCAAGTTGAAAGTGGCAGTGGGCAGAGCACATAGTGCGTAGAACCGATGGCTGATGGGGCGGAAAGGTTCTCGAGTGGCGTCATGTAAAGGACCCCTAACCAGATGGACGGATGATTTGGTTAAGGTGGCGGGTAGCAGATGGATGTCAACTGCAAGGGATCGGTCCGCGTGGAAATCATTAGGGGAGGCCTTCGTTCAGCAGTGGACATAATTAGGCTGTAATGATGATGATGACTCCAATAAGTATTTTTTAATGTGGTAGAGTCCAGATGAAAGCATACTGGTGATAATTCGGATTATCGACAAAAATTTAATCAACGTTTACCGCCAGCATACAGTAAAACCAAGGACTTCATCATCATCAGCTCATTAAACGTCCCCACCGAGGGGCACGAGCCTACCCGTATAGGGTGATTAGGCCTTAGTCGTCCACGCCTAGTGCGGATTGGACGACTTCAAGCACAACCTTTGAATCTCTTCGCAGACGTGATGTTTTCTTCACCGTAAGAGCGTCGGATAACGTACATATAATTTCAAAATTCGCATACACATTGGTACGTGGCGGGATTTGAACCTCAGCCCTCCCGGTAGGAGGGCGACAGTCCACACCATTGAGCCACCGACGCTCTAAAAATCAAGGACTTAAATAGTTTAAATAAATATTAAGATGACTCATGTCCTCGATGTATAGTGGTTAGTTTTCAACCTGATACTGAATGGTAGAGTAGATATGAGAAATATAAAAGACGCGTCGAGGAATTTGTAGAGGTGTTTATTTAATTATTAAGCGCCGCCCTTTGAGAGATAGTTGCTTTACTTTTGAGATATTCAAATAATTGCACAAGCCACTGCGCTACAATCCCTGAGTGATTTATTTAAAAAATAAAATATGCCCTTATACTAATATACTAAAACATATATACCTATTATACTTATAAACAAAACTTCTATTTTACCAACCACAACCTTAATTGTGTAAAAATCCATGAACCAATACGACATGAAAGCACGAAATTGTTACTGGGCCAATAAACTTTATATAATAAAACTTAAAGATCATTAAAGGTCTTTACATTATAATGTTTTGAAACAGTTCTTTGATTTTAAGTAGTAATTAGATAGGTTTATTTCATTGGTAGTTAAGTCTAATTTGCGACATATAAATTCCACAAACTTTAACAAAAACTGCACCCTTTTTTACTAATTTAAACGTAAAATTAAGGCTCTATTTCATCCAAAAACCATTCGAGCCGGCATCTGGGAATCGTTGCCGTTAATTGATTATCGGTTCATCCTTAAGATCGCCATTACAGGGATAGGATGATAACGACGTCATTCAGAGCGGAACGGAAACGAGCGCGGCCGAGCGTGCAGCCTACATACAATCGGCACTGTTTACTCCTGACAATGTATTTTAGTAGGTTCTTCTCAATTGAGGTTATCGAGCAAAGGATGTATATTCAACGGACTGAAAACTGACTGACAGACCGCTCAATTACTTATTGGCCCAATAAGACACGTCCGTGCTTTCGTCTTATACTGGATCCTGGATATGTATAACACTATAACATATTGTTAGAGATATTGGTGTGAACTGTTGCCTTAAGATTTGGAGAGTGCAGTTTAAAATCCATCCACGTACCAATGTGATTTGGAATTTCGAAATTATATTCACGTTTATCCGACGCTCTTATGGCAAAGGACAACATCGTGAGGATATAGTTGTGTGTGTATTCATTTTCTTTAAAAAAATTATGTGGCAGTTATGTAATGCCAGATATTTACTAGCTGTTTTTCCTTTTATTTATTACTATACTAGATGATTATTTTATCAATATTTCCGTTTGCGGGCCTCTTAGACCGCGAGGCGATAGGCGGTTGCCCATGTCGCCCACGCTTTATCCCAGCTCTGTTTGTGTTCTATTGCAAATTGATAGTCTAGATTATAATACATCCATATCTATTTTAAACCAAAAAGGTTCTATACATTGACTTCGATATAAAATGAACAAAATAATATTTGCGTAGCGGTCCTTAATATTATAGTATGAGAGAAATGCGCGCCGAAAACAAAATCCATTCGCGTATAGACAGGTGACGTATTTCTCACGATAATTTCATGCTTATCATGTTACGGTTACCAGTTATTCAACTCTAAAGGACTAATATTGAAATTTTTTTTTGGAACGAACAATGATACAAGTAACATTTTAAAAACAAACATCACCTTAAGAAATTTAATAATTATCTTATGCCTCTTACTCGAAGGAATCAACCACTTACTACGACGACAAACTAATTTATTCCACGCATATTCCGCGGCTGTCAAACTAACCAAAACTGCTATTAGTCAGTTACATCAAAGCATCAATCGCTTTGAGGTATTAGACTTACCAAACACTAACCTCGGAACCACAAGGGAAATCTACAAGTAACTTCTAACTTCCACCGAATTAATCTAACCTGAACACATTGAGTAACTTATCCAAGTTTTAGCATTTATAAAAATATCCTGAAGTCTTTCTTCTTCATAAGGCTTACATATTGTGTTGGCGTCTGGCCTAGAAAGGCCTCTCAAGGGATTATATTCAATAAAAATAAACACAATGCTCTGTGAACTAACATATGTTCTTAAAGAATAAATGTAAGATGATATATCCCTGTATGATACGCCTACTAACATACGCCCTATATGAAAAACAGTATGTTTTTCATGTAGGGCATATATTTCATATATGCATTGTTGATTAGAGCGTCGGTGGCTCAATGGTGAGGACTGTTGCCCTCCTACCGTCAGGGCTGAGGTTCAAATCCCGACACGTACCAATGTATTTTCGAATTTTCGAAATTATATGTACGTTTTCTGACGCTCTTACGGTGAAGGAAAACATCGTGAGGAAACCTTCATGCACGCCTGCGAAGAGATTCAAAGGTGGTGTGTGAAGTCGTCCAATCCGCACTGGGCCCGCGTGGACGACTAAGGCCTAATCACCCTATACGGGTAGGCTCGAGCCCCTCGGGTGGGAACGTTTAATGAGCTGATGATGATGATACGCATTGTTATATAAAATAAACTGCTCGTTAACATTATGTATGCACAGAGATTTGGTTAATTGTCTATGTCTTAGTTTTGACAGCTTTTTTATCTAGAATGAATTATGGGCTCGAATCCAACGGGGTAGTAACAAGAGTCACTTTGGGCAATTTTGCCTGGTATACGTATAATATTGCAGCCTGAATCGCTTGATTATCTGAATAGAACGACGATACACGTTAAACCGTCTTTTCCGACATCACTGCCAGCTGTAACATGAACGTAATGCGCGCAAGATTTGCACTAAACGAACGTATAATATGTTACATACATACATTTACAAAAATATTCATATTTCCTTTTTTGCTCATGTTGGTTACATAAAGTTCTTAAATTGGTAAAATATACATTCTGCAACATGACCCTGTCAGGGCATTACAATATTTAAACATTTAATAAACAAATTACATGTTTTTAATCATTTAAACTTAAATTTCTATAATAATACGCCATCACAACAATTCGTTACTTAAATCAAATTAAATAAAATAATCAATTAATTTATTAAAATACATAATATATACAATTTCAATAAGATAATCAATTTATATAAATTAATACATAATATAATACAATTAAATTAAATTAGGAAACACACAACAACAAAAAAAAAAAAACAATTAAATAAATTTTTATATTCTGGTGCCAAAATATTCTTTCAAAGTATAAAAACACTTATTAATTAATATTTTTAAGCTCATATTCAAATTACTGGACTGGAGGGCTTTTATATTATTAGGTAATGGTTAAACACCTTAATGGCCATATAGTACGATCCATTTTTATATAATGTCAGGTTGCCTGTAGGTATTACTAAATCGTTTTCACGACGGCGTGATACGTAGCCACTTGTCTTATCCCCAATTTTGCAAAAATAACTAGGATGTCTCTAGATAAGCCGACATAGCTCAAAATATATAAACCTGTCACTGTAAGGAGTCCATATTTTGTATATAACGATCTACATGAATCTTTTTTCCCTGAAAAAAAATATATATATTATAAGTATGTTTATCCGTTGTTCAGTACCCATAATACAGGCTTCACGCTTAACTTGGGGCTGGATGGCGCTGTGTGAATGTCAGTGGATATTTATTTATTATTATTTATTATTTGGACGTGCTACTGAATCGTGTTACTTACCATGGTAATTTGACATTAATGAGTAACTGAAACAACAATTGATACGGATTAAAACGCGTAGATGGTTTATTAATTTCTCCTGACGAAATAAAGAATACCTACAGTCACGTTGTATCGTTATCATAGCCCTTACTGATGGTCTTTGTTTGTTTAATGACTTATATTTAAGTGATGATAAGTTTTTTCTATCGTCGAAGCGTCGGTGGCTCAATGGTGTGGACTGTTGCCCTCCTACCGAGAAGGCTGAGGTTCAAAATGTTGCCCCCTGTCGCCCCACTGCAGGCGACCATTAGGGAGCCCATACAATAAATAATAATTAAATTTGTGTTGTTTACAATATAATCGGCCCGCAGTGATTACTTATTCTAATTGCCCACAAAATTCGTTCTTACACTTTAACCGTTAAAAGAGCAATCTAAAGCCCTGTTTATATTAATAATAACTACTCTTCGTTTAAAGCTTTGTAAACAACGGCTTCTCATACTTTGTAAGAAGTTGCTTTGTTTTCAATTAAGCCACAGTTTGTTCAATGTGTTCGAACGAAATAATAGAGGCTTATTATTTAATTTTCTTTTAAACCACAAACCGTCCGAAGTCACTTAATTTAGAATAAGGGTTTTTCTTTGCAATAAAAAAATATAGAATACAGTTTTTTATGTTTTTTCTCTTTATTACTACAATAAATGCGAGTGTAATTTCAGTTTTGAATTACAAAAAATAATGTAGTACCTATAACGCAGTTAGATACAAAAGACAATAATAATGAGTTCTTTTGTGTGAATTTGTTATTGCACTTATTGATTTGTTATTCAGAGATAGTATATCGGGTAGCCTATTTTTTATACTCTTGATTGTCAATGACACCAAATTTGAAGCCTAACCGTCTTTACAATGGGCGTATTTTTATACGACCTTCACTTTTGTCGACGTATTTTGAGTTTCCAAACACAATATTTTGCCATTACCACACTCACATATCTAATACTAAACAACAAGCAAGGTTGCATGCATGCAAGCAAGCATGCGTGGAAAAAAATATGCTTGCAATAAAATTTCAACATCCCTGGCTCTGCGAGAAATATAGTCTCGTTACCTTTACATAAGAAGGAGAAATGGAAACCTTTTAAGATTGACTTCCTAATATAGAAAAGTATTTCTGAAAACTAGTTCTAGTTTGAAACGAACCGATTTATATATTTAGTTTTACGTGATTCGGAAGATACTTGTATTATTCATATACTATTTTAAGTCTTACACTTTTTTATTTCGGTTGGCTCATTTCAAGTCTTTAAACTAAATACTGATAGATTTTTGTGTGTCCCCCTATAAGCTTTTATAGTTATACTAGCGACCCGCCCATGCTTCGCACGGGAGCAATCAATGACATTCTGTATTTATAAAGGTAGATACACCATCCGTGCCTCAAAATCAAACCGCCAAAGAGAATACAATTGTATCCTCTTTGTAAGAGCGTAACCGTAAGAGCGTTGGTACGTGGCGAGATTTGTACCTGCTCCCTCCAGATCACAAGGCAACTGTTAACACCAATGAGCCACCGACGTTCATATAAATAATAATGCTATAATATCTTTAAAAAAACATGATATTTATTTCAAAACAGTGTATTCGTATAAAAATACATGGCTCAGTTTTAGAGTGAAGATTGTGGCTTGGTAAACGGTTTGCGATACGAAGATGTTGAAGAAGAAGAAGGTTGCGTGAGACAGTGTAGAATCAGTTATCTGACACAAAACAGAGGAGACACGGGAATTGTCGGTGATTCTGATCTCACAAACAGTTTAGAGTCTTTGGAATTCCGGAGAGACTTTAGCTCTCTTTGTTGAACTATTTGATATCATGCTGGTGTCACCGTTTTACCATCGTACGACTCGACGCCGAGCTAAGGTCCATCCATACCACCTGGAAACTTTCACTTCCAAAACCGTTCGTTTCCAGCGATCGTTCCTTCCGCGTGCGTGCATATTATGGAACGACCTCCGAGCCTTGGTGTTCCCTAATAACTACGACATGTCCTTCTTCAAACCAGGTTTAAAGAGAGCCCTTTCCTCTTGATAGGCAGCGGCATGGCTTTGCCCTTAGCATTGCAGTTGTCCATGAGCGGCGGTTACCGTTTTCCATCAGATGGGCCGCCAGATCATCTGCCTACATAAGCAATAAAAAAAACTTATATCCAGCAGCGAACAGCGAACTGCGAAAAGATTCAAGAGAGAAAGACATTCATCTTCTATTAGTCTTCAGAATTCTGACAACATTTATCATTTGTGTATGCTATCAGCAGCTCTATTCACTCCTTAAACTCTAATATAAGCTATGCTACGAGAGTATGGATGTCTATATGGATGTACGAAAGTTTCCCAGCAATAGTTTGGGGTCCACTGGCTAATGAACGCATCTTCTGTGTTTATGTTACTCCGTTTTGTACTGTATCAGTCTATTCATGTATGTTGTTTTTTTGTATAGTTTCTTTCTTTCTGTTTGTTAAATTGTGTGAAAATAAATAAATAAAATAAATACTACGTATTTCAAAACTTCAAGTTGAAGTTCGTGACTTATCAACGCTGGTAATCTGTGGTGCAATATTTCTGCCATTTGTCGCCAACTAGACTGTAGATAAGATTAAGTTTTAAATATACCAGGAAGTTCTGTGCGTTTAACCTACTTTATATACCATGACCGAACAAGTTTTCAAAGAAATGAAAGCATATGTAGCTATAGTTTCAAATACAAATGTGTATGTCCATCAAGACAAGAAATAAAATTGTATAATAATTTAATGATCCAATATACCAGAACCATATATAGTAAATGGCATATTTAAGTACGGTTTCGACTGTTGTTGAAACCCTATCCTTTTTACAATTTAGGTTAAAAACGCTATAAATTCTTCATTTACTCATGTTTTCTAAGGAAGTCATGATTGCCAATTTCGTAGTATACTACGAACGTGCTTCGTAGCTGCTACTATGTAGGGTTTCGCACTTTGAAACGGCAACACGCGAGAAACACGCGTTGGAGTTTTCCTCCTTTTTATTCAAGCTACCTGATCAACTCTGATATTTAAAAGTTAAAATATGGGAAGTAGGGTTGTTTGATATTGCTATAACAATATGAAAGTAAGCAGATGGATAGTAAAATTACTATATTTTTGCATAACATAAACTTTATTTTAATCCTAGTTGTAATTCGTGAAATCTTTACCTGTCTATTTTATTAATTATCTAGCTATTTTCGAGTGCTTGCATTATTTGACATTCGTCTAAAGTCCTTCATATGTAAAATGTCTCCAGTACATTTATTCGTCCTTTTAAAAAATCAAACAATTCCGAATGTAATGTTAGGACGATGGGTTTTGAAGATTCATTTTTAAATTACAAATTATTCAATATATATGTGTTCTGAAGCTTTTGTTATCCTTTTTACAACAGATACTGAGTTTACATTGCCTGTAAAGTGGGTCTGATATATAATACTAAGAATTGAAAGATTTTAATTAACTATTTGATTTGAAATTCCCGCGAGGAAACATCGTAATGATGTGGCAACGATTTCAACGCATTTGTTAGCCTTCATATGAGCGACAAAGCGTCAATGCATCTCATAAAGATGAGCATATGCAAAAAAGTTCATCGCATCAATAGCTTGACCCACATAAACACACTCTAAGTGATTGGACACGTCCAGTAAAGGTATTTATGTTGTTTATTTTCTTTATATTTTTAGATAGCTTGTTAGCATACATTTGACCCACATTCATAGCTGGACATAGGTCTTCCCCCATTTTGGGCCAGATATCTCTGTCCTCCGCTTTTCTCATCCCGCCTCCACCAGTCCTCCACTTTTCGCAAATCATCGATCCATCGAGGCACAGGGTGTCTTACGCTACGCTTGCCAAGGCGCGGTCTCCACTCCAAAACTCGTCTGCGCCAACGGCCATCGTTTCTGCGACATACGTGACCAGCCCACTGCCTCATGAACATGCCGGTCCTGCGGGCTATGTCGGTAACTCTAGTTCTCCTTCGGATTAATTCATTCCTGAACTTACCCTTAAGAGAAACCCCGAGCATAGGTCGCTCCATTGCGCGTTAAGTGACTTTGAGAATCATTATCAGCCTTTAATGACCTACTGCAGGGCACCTGCCTTCCCGCATCCCATATACGTAGATTAGGCTGTTAGCCATTAGTCGGCATTAACGGCATCACAAGAAGCACGGAATCATTGTTCTTTCCAGACATAATTCAGTAAGTTATGCTTATACATATTTTAATTTTCTTATACATTGGCTGCCTTTATTATCAAATTTGTTATAAATCTAATTTATTAATTAGCCTCCCCAATTTTACAGTCACTGTGATCCAAATCGGTCAAGACTACATCATCGTCATCGTTATCAAATTAGGTTATTTTATTCTTTATCTTTAGTATAATAACACATAGATGGCAATCTCGAAAAATAAATGCCTGTTATTGTACTTAATCCTTCAGATTTAAATAATGTTACTCACAAATCTGAATAATCTCGGTTACGACACGTCTAGATGGTCTACTTTGAATGAAATTTTGCTAGACCTAAAAATAAATAATCTAGATAACACCCGCATCGATTAGCTGATTTACGTAGTCTAGTTCTTTTAACGAATAATTATTATGATTATTGACCTGAAGTTATATCTCATTGATGAATTTATCATGCCCATGAAAACTTAAACTGCATCAGGTTTTGGTAAAAGCGCAACATTCTTGAGCAACTTAAAAACAAATGGATCCATATTTAACCAGTTATCAAAAACAATATAAATAACAGAGAAACAGTTATATGTAATGTTTGCAACCGCGTATTTACGATTTCGTAAATCCGTTCAAATCTTGCCGTTTTTAAAGCATGATTTATTGAACACGGGAATTTCAAATTGAAAGCGCAGTATTACTTTTTACTGCAGGGCGTACATCGCATTTAATTGAGTATTCGAATCTAGAGATTTTTTGTATCATCATCATCAGCTCATTATATGTCCCCACCGAGGGGCACGAGCCTACCCGCAATGGTAGGCCAGTTAGGTTAGTCATCCACGCGTGCCCAGATTTGATAAGCCGACTTCACGCACAACCTTTGAATCTCTTCGTAGGTGTGTGCAGATTTCCTCACGATAATTTACTGTACCCTCCAGATCGGAAGGCAACACCAATAAGAAACTTTGTAATGTTACTGGATAATTTAATTACATGACAACAACAAATCAAAATTAACAAAAAATATCTACAAGCAAACTATTTATATTATCCGCCGTAGCACTAGAGGCAAGATGGCAAGAGAAATGCTCTGATCGACATTTGACAAGCTACATTAAGTAAAAACCGAACGTAGCTTGCCGAATTTCGCCCAATCACTCCGTGATACTGAAAGACCAAAGTCGTTGCAAATATAAATCTATTGACAATACTTAACTTTTAGTTTCTGTTAAATGTACCGGAACCAGCCAGCCAGTACAAGACCAAGAGAGTTTAAAATTTCCTGCTTAACAGTTTTCAACTTCGTTACAAAAGGGCAATAACAGAATTTGGTTTTTATTTACAACAACCCTAGTGGACGATAAAAAGAACAAATCTACTTGTTTTATAAATTAACATACCAACGAACACAGCATGAATTGTAAATGCGACACGTTTAAACTCGCGCACGCGTAAATGGCGCACCCCGCGTGAAATAATGTAATTTACCATGAAAGCTTTCTCACAAAGCGGGAAACCGAGTTGATGTTGCCATAATTGCTCCTTCTAAGGCTTCGTGGTAATTATTAATAACATAAACGTATATGAAAATTGATGAGAGCTCTTGCAACTGTGAATGTAGATGAATGATTGTCTAGCTGTGGAAATTTTTATATTTGCTGATTATATTTACTTATGTGTTGTCACACATTTGACCTATTAACCGACGGGATTCCCGACACAATAGAAAATCCATTGTTTGTTGAATATATGCAACTGCAGCGGTTAAAGGGTTAACAATATATCCGTAATATTGTATTGTTTTATGCTATTAACATTATATAATTAGAAGCTAACAAATATTAATTTTGTTTTCAATAACAAGATTACATCTTATTTTTTGTTTATACCTTTAACAAAGCATCGATGTCTAACTGGTGTGGACTGTGAGCCTTCGGATGATTTAAATCCTTCCACTTATCAATGTATTTTCGAAATTTCGAAAGTATACGTATGTTTATAACGCTCTTACGGTGAAGGAAAACATCGTGAGAAAACCTGCGCACGCCTACGAAAAGATTCAATGGTTCTGCGTCGGTAAACCCACACTGAGCCCGCGTGTACGACTAAGGCCTAATCAGTCGTTTCGGGTAGGCTCGTGCCCCTCGGATAAGACGTCTATGAGCTGAAGTTAGGTATTCATGCAGCCTCTGCCAATGTTGCAAGTGACTTAGAAAATAGAATCCGGACTGGGCATAACACATCTTATCACGGGATGGTATGAGCTATACACAATTACTTGGCCCATTTAATGTATGGGTACGTTCTACGCAGCGCATATTGGTATGAGCTTTAACTCCAGTACATTTCCAGAACGTTCAGACAACAGCTATAAAAATGCTAGAACGTTCGTTTAAAGTCAACGGAGCAACAAATTGAACGTACAATGTCATCACGACTAAACCGCACTAGAAATAATGTAAGAAATAACCTTTGATGTCAAAGTACCTATAAAAATCTAATGTAAACATTTGATCAATATGTTCAATGTCATATTCCGCATAAGTGTTTACATGGTAAAATCATTTGTCTTGCCTCACATGAATACAATTTACGACACCCGTACTTTGCAATGCTGGGCTAGATTATCTGAATTGAAAAAATTAAACAAATTTATTAAAAGAATGAAATACAAATTTAATAATTACGTAATTAGCATTACATCTGTTGAGTTGAGAAGAGAGCATAATACCATGAATTTACCAAGACAATAAATAAACAAATAATGTTCTTAAAATAAAAGATATACAATATTTCACCTAAATTAATTTTGAAGGGACGTAATCATTCAAAACGACCAACCTTTTTAGATACCAAGCTTATTCAAACAGTTTGTTGATCAAAAATGTTGTCTATGCTTGTCACAATGCCATGTCATTAGCAATGTCAAGAGGATGATAGATTCCTTCTTGGGAAATACAAGTTAAATAAAAAATAAAATGTCGTGGTGTTTTCATACAAGCTTGGTTTTACTAAGGGCAATGTTAAGGCATTAATATCTTTTTTAAAAATGCTCCTGTTGCGTAAAGTTAAAAAGAGCGTCTTTAAGTACCTCTTTATAGTTAGCCCATAGAAGAAATATATCTATTATATAAAGGATGATTACGCCCACCCGTGCGTAAAAACAGACCGCCAAACAGAAACGTTGGAGCTCTAATTACGGTAAATGTACGCCATTAGTATATATGAAGGTATGTGTGTATCGCTGCATTTGGAAAACACTTTTTTCATTGTTTTGTGAACATTATCCAATCTATACTTTTTACATCAATGATAGTAAAGAACAAAATATTAATATATCTACTCTAACCGGATGTTGGCGTTTATATGGAAGATAGCCTGCTAGACGATTCATTCAGCAGTAGACGATGTGGGTGATGAATTGTGATAAAATTACATTTGTTCATCATAGATTACCTTTCTGCTGCAGGCGAAAATTTCACATACTTTAAAAATGGCCGCCATCCGCAATGTGAATTGTATCATTGATCGACAAAACTTTTTACATAAAATCCGCACAGTTGAGGCATATGAGAGCATTCCATGTTATTTACCCACCATTGTCAGAACGCTGAAGGTATTTCAAGTATATATTCTTTCTTATAAATACTATTTTACAAAACAGCATTTTATATTTCTAGGCATTATTTGGCCGGAACGATCAGTTTCGCTCACCTAGGTGGTAAGTGATACTTCGCCTCACCTAGTTAAGTGATACGCCCGGACTATGGGAATTCAGTGTTGAAGGAAGATGAATAATACATGATCAACACTGCCCGTACCCATCACCCGGACGACAAATGTTGGTCTCCCATACATACTATTAACTTATGTTCGATGTAAATTTATATCTGATCCCCGCAATTTGGCTTTTGGATTTATTTTCCTTAAAGTCTACTCCTAATTACTAATAAGACATGTTCAAATTCAATCTACTAACTGATTTTTTAAACCAATCACCTATCGACTTATAAAACTGCTAACCGCTTACAGTTTGTGGCGCGTCTTATATAATAATTATTAATTGATTTTATGTTACACTAATAAATTTAATATTTTAATTGTTAAGTGTATGTACCCACCGCAGGCGATCATGACTAAGCTTTTCACACATATTCCTTGAGGAGATGTTTACACATGATATGGATTTACAAAATAAAATATCCGGTCTAATTCCGTTAGAATGCTCGAATTGGGCATAGATATATCGAATGCGTAGGCAGTCAAACCCAAAACATGGAAAGGATGTCAGAATAATAGCTGTGTGTTTATTTGTGTTAACCAATTTGTTTCCAGTGACTTGCTGATAAATGGCGCTGATGAATCCGCAAGAGGTCCGTATTCATTTTTTTGCTGTACTTCTCTTGTGCGAAATCGGTCCGCATAAGGAGAGTCGGCCCCCGCTCCAAATAAAAATTCTTTCTGATATTTACAATGCGATCAAAGTGATCATTCCGGCTTTTAGCGTTTAGTTAAAAGTTTTGTTATGTATTTATTACTTCATGTGATGCTAATGAGGCAGGCTCGTTTGCCGTTTAACCTATTCAATTTTTATATTTTTTTATTATGTAATCACTTTTATGTAGAAGCGTCGGCCTCAGGGTGTGGACTGTTCGCCTTCCAGCGGAGGGCTGGTTCAAATCCCGACACTACCAAGTGTTTTTCGAATTTTGAAAATATATTACGTTATCCGACGCTCTTACGGTAGGAAAACATCGTGATTGAAACCTTCATGCACGCTGCGAAGAGATTCAAGGTTGTGTGGAAGTCGTCCAATCCGCCACTGGCCCCGGGACAACTAGCTAATCACCCTTATGGGTAGGCTCGTGCCCCTCGGTGGGACGTTTAATGAAGCTGATGTTGATAATCACTTTATATGCTACTACTTGCGTGCTACTTCTCCGCGCTTTAGAATCGTACTTTGCCTAACGCTCTCTTTCGTTAATAAGTAGTGTGAGGTTAAACGCGATATCTCAAGATATTCATTTAAGTTGAATGATGTAGAGCAATTTTTTAAAATGAATTACTTTGATAATCAAAGTAATATAATTACTTCGCAGCTTATCCATCGTCACCCTTTCACCATAGTGATCAAGGCGAACTGCAAAGAAGTCATCCGTTTGTAGTTGACGTTCCGCATTCGGACTAAGCGTTTGCGTCTTGTTCATTATGCGTACTGTTAGGAATGGAATGACCCTGCCTGCGTCTGGGGTTCGGCCACTTACAACCCCGTGGCATTCAAAAAGAAGGTGAATAGCTTTTTCTAGGCAAGCTCGCTCCATCTGAGACACATCTCTCCATAATATCTTGCTTCAAGAGTACCCGTCAGAGATAAAAATTACATATATATTTATTTGGAAAGATTGATATCATATTTATGAAAATACATTCGCAAATGGGAATTAGTTTAAAAAAAATGTAAAGCGTAAATATCTTATAGGAACTAACCTTAAAAAGATTATATGCTGTCGCGACTTTTTTGTAGACTAAAAGGGAACAATACTCCATACATGACTTTGCGAAACTTTAACCGTGTACGCAGCGACGCAACGGGAAGCTCCAATATGTAACAACCCCCGATTTGAAACATCTTCATTGCTATCTGCTCTTTTTGCTCGTTAGGTATTATATATAGCTTATAGCCGTTCTCGATAAATGAAGCAGTAACATTGAAAGAATTTTTCCAAATCGGTCCCGTAGTCCTGAATTAGCGCGTTCAAACAAACAAACAATCCTCAGTTTATAATATTATTATAATTATAATTATAATTATATTATATTATAGTAGTATCCGAATTTACGTAAGGACTTAACATTATAATATATCAATTAATATGAATTGGCGTTAATAATAGTGTTTGGTTAACAGACAGTCGAACAAAACACAAATGGTTTTATTTTATTTCTTGAATAAAAATATACTTAGCGTATTTGAGAAACAAATAACGGATAATTTATTTCTAGATTAAAATTGAGGCCTTTCCAATCATGAACAAACTTGAACAGAGAAAATCTCAATCTATATAATTTGGAAAACAATTTTCCAATTTTATTTTTTTTAATTCCAACGCAAATTACACTGTAGAGTATCTTAAAACCAAAAGTTTGTAAATGTATTGTGATTAAAGTCCCGATTCTTATACGGTGAAGGAAAACCTGCCACGCCACAAGAATTTGAGGTTAATGCGTGAAGTCGCCATCCGCACTGGCCGCGTGCCAACTAAGTCTATACACCCTATACCGGGAGTAGGATCATGCACCTCGGGTGGACTTGTAATGAACTGATGACATAACCACCGTAATTAAGTCAATCCGGAGTCTTCGTTGTTAAAATCAACTCCCTGAACTGGTTGAAAATTCAAACAATGTTTTAATTGGAAAAGCCCTAATTGAATAAAGATGTTTTGGAGTTTGAAACTTTACTAAATATGACTGTCCGTTTCTTCTTCAGGTTCTCTCTTACATTATTGATAAAGACTATTTCCGAGAAATGTGAACACGACAATACCCTCTTTAGTACTTATTCATAAACTTTCAGCGCTTAACACAATGCTATCATAGATAAGCTGGTTATTTCATAATGTCACCTTACCATTATAACAATATCACAGTATAAAGAACTACAAACTACCGTTTTATACAGATAACATACTACAACTTATGAGCACGTATGAAGAGGACTACCACACATAAAGCAAATGTGGATTACTGTCTTTTCTCATGCGCACTCTTTGAAAGAATTGTCTATTATACCAAATTATTCAAATTATCTATCGTTTTTTAGCTAAAGCCAGTCTATATTGGAGTACATCGTTACAAGTCTAGATCTATGCGATACAATTTTCTTCTGCTCCGTAAAGTATTTCAAGTCACTTTCCCTGTGTACCACCACACATTTATGTGTAATCACTGACCTGTCTCAAGTATGACCCGTCAGACCCCTGGCCTTCATAGGGCAGTGATGAACTGTCATACATACAACAATACACTTACCTATGCGTCCGCGCTGTGTGAACGGTTCCAGAACCTGTGTGGAAAGAAGTACCTACCTTAATGCCAACTGGTATGCCATATATTATAGAGTATTAGATAAAAATGTAAAACCTGAAATTATAAGGGAGTCCGCGCTTTTCATTACTTCCATTAATTTATAGTACAAAAAAAATGCTGGATAAATATCTTAGCTTATGTAAAAATGCCAAGTCCGAAGAATATTATTGGAATCTCCATAATAATTTAATGAGCCCTTAAAGAATTAATTAACTACACAATAACATTAATTATATTATTTACCTTCTTGCACCATTTTATTGAAAATTCTTTAAATTTAATGAAAAAAGCATTACTTTGAATTCCCACGGACTAGCACTTTGCGGATGATTCAATGAGTATCTATCGTATTAAATATTGTAAACGTCTAGTAGTAAACCGCGTTATATATTTTTTTCAAACTCATATATAAACTTGTATGGATTTAGTAATGAAAAAAAATGTATGGCCGAACTGGTTGTTGTTTAGAGATGGATACTAGAAAGGATAGGTTAAATAGTAAAGGAAGGACGCAGAACAAATATGTAATTTTACCTAGTTAGTTCTAATCCGTAACGCTTGGCTTTGTTACGAAAAATCTCCATTACATATGACTTATGTGATGAACGAATAAACGAACGAAATTGAATACTTTAAATTAGTAGAGAACGGAATACTTTGTATCATATGAGAGTATTACCATTATTTATTATAAATGAAGATACACCTTTATTGGGCTAAACTTCTTAACATTATTGTTTGGATACCTAACTTAAAACCATTATTCCAACTACAAAAATAGTTGTAAAAGGCGAACCAAGAACGAATATTGAATATTAACAATTCGGCATTTGCAATCCTTGCGTGCTTATCTTGAGAAGGCTGCGTTTCTTTGCGAACTTACAACTTCAAGGATTAACTCCAAACTTTTAATATAGGACAAAATAAATAAAGATAATACCCATTAGTTAAATGTTATCGGCATTTTATCATTATTTATATTAGGGATATAGATCCTCTACGATTATTACTAAATTTCCGTATAGATTATTGAGCAGCTTAAGACTATGTGAAATCTTCAAAAAAAGAATCATGTTACCGTACAAACCAATGAGGTTATAATTTTTAGTGCAACATTTTTAAGCCAAAAAAGTTTAGTTGAAAGAATATGCGAAAAACAAATCATAAAGAAATACAAAATTATTACAAGCCTCTATGAACATAGTATTATATTAGAAACGTACTTGCCATCCAATACGTAAAATGTTATACGGAGTATAGCAT
>PQWD01004962.1:0-120345 GCA_019425675.1 Leucinodes orbonalis | reverse complement strand
GCCTGTTCTAAATATTTGGTGGCTCATTGGTGTGGACTGTTGCCTTTCGCCACTTGCCTGGTTAAGCTGTAAAGGCTATCTCCGGCCAATAGTATTCATTTAGAAAAAAAGCTAAAATTAATTAGATATTTTTAACACCTACTAATGCTTTTTGCCTTGATCATCAAAACTCTCAACCCGAATTCGTGGAAATAACATAAGTACAATCGAAATACAGAGAACGTTTCGTCGACGTACGAGTATGCCGATCGCACTGCTAACGACATTGGTATCGATTTCATTGTTCCTTTTATTGCCATTATTCAATTTAAGGCTCTACAAAGACCTACATGTCACCCAGGTTAAGGCGAAGCCTTTTCTTTACCTATTATTTCAATATAGTACATTCATCAACCTCACATGCTTACTTCATTATTTAGTACCTCAAACCTTAAAGGCTCTTAAATCGTTCATGAAATCATGAGAAATGATTGTCAACTTTCATATAGATAAGTAGATACGAGTATCATAGCTTAGTCTGTCTTATTAACTTAATGAACAGCGTGACTTCTTACCATAACTTTTGTACTTTTATTACTTACACATTACTTAGAATTCTGATAGTTTTATTAGTTTGAAAGATAAAGTTCTCTACTCAGTCCGTAACTTCGAGTCAAGAGATGGATTTGGTAAACACATCTATATTTATTAGTCATACTTCCTTCAAGTATTCTAATGACTTACAAGTAAGTATTTGAATATCAGAGTATGAGGTTCTAATTTTGATCACAAAGGCATGTTAGAGAAAACAAATTGTTTAATATTTTTCTAACATTTTATAATGTTTATATTCTTAAATAATGCCTAATTCTCATCCATTTATAGTAACAAACTAAATATTTTACATTAATAACGAAATAACTCAATGTTTTTACCCTGCAAACCAAACATTTTCGTAGGTAGGTACCGCCCATAATTTGATAGAGACCTGGGGGGTTACCACCATCTATTAAAACAGTAATACTATAATGATACGTCAGCATTTTGTACCAGAAAAGGCCAAGTAATATTATGGTAATAAGTGATGGCAGTTTGCCCCCAGAAGTATCGAACCTGTAATATTTTATTCTCTCTTTAACCAATCGCATGCCACTGCTAGAAATTGGTAGTGGCCTTTATGCACCATATATGATGTTTTTTTTATTCAGCATAAATTAAAAGTTAGCAATTTATTGGTGCCTGAAAATTAGTCCATAAAAATTGACTGAGGCCAGTAGGATAGTCTTTCTTGAAGACCGTAGTTAAGCCACAAAAAGGACTTCACCTCTTACTTAGTACATATGTTACTTTACTGGCTATAATTAATTAGAATAACATGTTTATTTTAGGAGTGTTACAATTTTAGCTCACTTGGCTCGGCACGCCGTCATGCGCGTAGTTATTGTTTCGCTGAGCGTGCAATTGCGTTGCTCCTCCAAGTCCTGAAAGTAATAAATAACCGGGCAAAACAGGAACTGTAACGTCTCGTGACTTGTGGCTTTGAGGGTTCACGCTCGACAATACGCGCAGACATCCCGAGAGATTTATGTCTAAATCTTGTATACGGAACCCAAGTATTCTAAAGAACATACGTCGACACATCTTTAAGTCATTCACGAATTCTCGGGGTCGAAGACCTAAGAAAGGTAATATAAGTATATAAGTGGCCCATGCATTATTGGAGATTTTCATGGTGATGTTATAAGAGTAATTTAAAACCAATTTATCTACTTGTAAACTGTTTATTTGGTAAGGCTGAATGTTAAACAATATGAACTGTTTTAAAAAATGTTCCCTAAAATAATTTTTTATTTCGCTAACGTTTTCTTAGTTCTTTTATAAGACATTATTATTTTAAATCAATTAATTTTGGCATTCCTTTTTAGAATGTTTTTTCTCTTTTTAACATATCGCAGTCCATTGCCTAGCCTCCTCCAGCGACGTTTTTCACAAGCCGTCTGTTGATCAGACGAGACGGCGTCCTGCGCTACGCTTGCCAAGACGCAGTCTCTACTCCAGAACTCATCAGCTATCGGTTTTATGATATTCTTGACCAGCCCATTGCCACTTAAACTTGCTGAACCGGCGAACTATGTCGGTAACGTAAGTTATTCATCATATCTGATTTTATTCCTAGGAAAAATCTCGAGAGTAGCACGTACATTGTCTTTTTGAGTGACTAAACTTGTGAACTAATTCCGCAGTAAGTGTCCATGTCTCAGCATGTTCAATATGGTCAGTGGCATAGCGAGGTCTAACATAGGCGCGTTTGACATTAAGTATGTTTTATCTAAAAGTGCCATCCATTTCATTTAACGGATATCAGTCATTTTAGTTGAGACGAACGAAAGTTCCTCTCAACTTATCTAAATTACAGACATAATTATTATTTACTAGATGGAACTCGATACTGAGTCGTCTAGGTAGGAACCACCGCAGTGCCAGATTTCATCTCGTGAAATAGGTACTATGCACTTTTATGTTTCGGGATGAGGGAACTGTAGCTAGTAAAATTACGGGGCATAAGAGACTTAACAACTGCTGTCTCGGGTGACGGGCGCAGTGTGGCATTGATAGAAAATAAAAACTGTGTATGAGTTATTAGATATTGCAACTTCAATGCCACACTGTTTGCACCTTCAATGCCACACTGTCATAGTCGGGCGTATCACACCAGGAGAGCGTCTTTACCGTCCTGTACACTCTGTCACATAAAAAAAATATGTATTGTCAGTGTTCAGTCTTTTTTAATCAGTCGTCACTAGTTAGCTCGAGCAAGGCCCCTTTGCGTGCGATGCTGCGGGCCGTGGCCCGCTTCATCTACACCTTGCTACGCCACTAAATATTGTTTATTTTGTATGTTTTCTATTTGCTCTTTATCTGATCCCCTTACAAGAGATGAATCATGATGAATTGGACAAGCACTTTTTCATGTATTTCTTACGTAAGTAATGGACTAAATTAGTTCAGAGTAAATCAGTTAGCTATTTAAATTCGGGTTAAAGGCATGGCAGCATAAGTCTCAGCAATCATGCCCTTTGAGTTCTCGAAAGAGGTTGACTCAACTAAACTCCTAACGAAGTTTGCTAACTTAGTATTAAATTAGAAACAACCTACACCCGTATTTAGGATTGTTTATGTAGGCTCGGTACTGAGTACAGGACAAATCGTGCAGCGGGTTATCAAGGTGTAGGTACCTACATAGGGATGGATGCCCCCCCCCCCTCTTTGATGTTGAAGGTCACGTCATGTAACGAGATTCAGTTCATTATTTATATTTAGACATGGGTATATTTGCGAAGTCACATCGAAACATTTTAGAAAGAGTTTGGTATGTTTTTAAGTTTTAATCACACATGCTCGTAATTTATCCCAACTGTTAGAGAAGAGGAATCTAGTACAGACTGTACATACAACTGATATAAAAGGTTTTCAGGAAAACCAAAATATTAAATTTAATAAATAGGATTAAAATATGTTTCATTTCACCCTATTTTATTTAACAACTTGACTAATTTAACAACCTGTGACAGTTCACAGCTGGACTAAAGGGCTTCCTCGCCGTTAGAACCTACAGGTTTTTGTCATAATCTCCACGCATAGCAGGATTTATGAATCAATGCCATTCTGTCATGGTCAGGCGTATTATTACTTACCATCAGGTGAGCGTCCTGACCGTGCTGTACACTTGTTGAATTAAAAAAAACGTACTAGGTATGTACGTCTTACATTAAATTTGTTCTTTAATAAAATCCCGGATATTTTGAATTTGATTGATTTCCTCAGACTGCCACAACCAGATATCTCCGTCAATCAACGACACACGACAACCAACGATTTTACCTTATAGACCTAACAAGCTGTCATACATTACGTCGATAGACGTGAACATTGAATATTGAAAAAGTGTAGGTACCTATATTTAAGCAGACATAATTTGTAATATTATATCAGTCCTCGTTATTGATGTTCTCGCTTATAGCAAACGGTGTTCGGTGAAGTTTTGTTACCTACTCTCTCATTCTTTTACCTGTTGCATCCACAGATGGACATAAGATCACCCTCATTTTGCGCCTCATTCTTACCGATTCTCCGATCTCTTATCAGCTTCGACCAGCAAGCAACCTTTCGCAAATTGTTGATCCAATCGAATTCGTGTTGTTTTAATTCACGAATTGAAAAAACTCGTGAGAATAAATACATAGGTAGGTAGGTACCTACCTATGACTTTTAAATAACTGTATAGGTACCTGTAACAATGTTTAATTTATGCCCTATCGCGTCTGTTTCTTAGTTTACTTTGAAAGAGGGCAATGAAATAGATATGTACATAGCCTAAACACTCATAATAGACCGAGAGCCGGCCGTATAAAATCCTATGGATCAGAAATACATAAACGATTTTTTTTAATATAGTGTGACACCACAGAACTAAAGGAAACCCCAGAAAATCATTGTTTATGCCCGCATGCAAAATTATGACCTCACTTCCGGTTGTAATTCCAGACACCAACGCACGTAAGTCGACCACATACAAAGGTACAACTTTCAATATGGTCGACTCACGTTCATGAATTGCGCTTGTCCACCTTTGAAAACTCAATTGTACTTATCGAAAACTTTATTTTTTCGTTATTTTTTTCTCATTATCTTCTAAACATTGTTATAAATAAATCTTATGATTACAACCGGAATTACAACCGGAAGTGAGGTCATAGTTTTGCATGCGGGCAAAATCAGGCATTTTGAGGGATGTCGACCTTTAGTTCTATAGTTTCTCAGACTATATTCAAAAAATTGTTCATGTATCTGATCCATAGGACATTATACGGCCGACTCTTCGACTACACGTAAATAAAACAAAAACAGTTCTGTAGGTATATCTCCTCTCAAGATTAAGGCTCCAAAACACTTTGAAGAAGTTTCTAAGTTAGTAATAAGTATTTTACACGAGTTTCTCGGACTTTAATGATAAGGAATTGCTAAAACTTAATAGATCGCTATAGAGAAAGTTACCGTCACCAACTCAAAACAGTGTAGCCATTTGTAATTCAATGTATAACTCTTGGCCGTAGTACTTTAATCAAGTTTTTTTAACATAGCTGCTAGGTCGTAAAATAAATAAATTAGTCTTGTTCATTGGACATTAGCATAAGTAGTAAGGAACGGTTTGTTATTTAAGAATAATTCTCACAAAACTTTTCATACAAGGTATTCCATATGTAAATTTCGCTGTCTTCTTTATGTTAGAATCCATACGCCCGATGAGAGCGTCGGTGGTTCAATAGTGTGGACGATTGCCTTCTTATGGGAGGGCCCAGGTTAAAATCCCGCCACGTACCAGTGTTTTATAATTTTCGAAATCATATGTGCGTTATCCGACACTCTTACGGTGAAGGAAAATATTATCACGACTACGAAGAGATTCAAAGGTTGTGCGTAAAGTCGGCTAATCCGCACTGGGCCCGCGTGGGTGACTAAGCCTATACACCCTTTACAGGTAGGCTCGTGCTCCTCGGTGGGGACGTTTAGTGAGCTGACGATGATGATGATTTTTAAAAAGTGAAGCCTCCTGCTTAAGTTATATTAAGTAAACAAGTATGTTAGTAAATATTATCATTATATGTTAGTTTTATAATCACTAAACTGACTAGAACTAGTACTTTCCCATACTTAGAAAGTTAACTGTTAAATAAATATACGTATTATACTCGCATCGCATAGAAAACTTGGTGTATATATTGCTCATGCCCAACTTCAGTAATAATTCGATGCTGATTGTAACCTATTATCTTAAATATATATGAATAAATCAAAACCTTTTAAATAAATTCATTTATTTTATTAACAAACCTAGTTTTTACTCTTACATCAAGTCATATCACCGATATTTCCAATCCACCAGAACACTAAGCTGTTTTCAGATTCAGCAGAATATTTCACATCTTCTTTCACAGGTACAGTATTATCCTGTGTCAAACCTGTTGCAAATCTTGGTATATATCATCATTTAAATTGTTAATAGGATCCTTAAAGTGGTACTGCCCAGATCCCGTTGCTAATATTGGTCGTATTGGATGTATAGAGACACTGTTACAGCAATCTTTGTGCAGTGGGAACTATAAAAGAAATATCATTATTAATGAAATTAATATGATTTTTAAATAATATTATTAGTTATAAAAACATTTAGAAAAAACATGGTTTTGTGTAACTGAACTCAGTTGTAGAAAAGACCAGGGTTGTGTGTTCCATATTATAAAATTTGCCATTCCAGCTTCCGATAAGTACTGACTTTTTATTTACGTTTACCCAATTCGAATAAGCGGAGTTACGAAAAGGTTAAGGCACTATAAGCCACATACAGGTTATACAGGAGAGTAAAACCATCCATTATGCTTAGCGTTTCTTTACTGTTTGCAGCATTACCACTTTATTTTACATTCCAAGGCATATGTTAGCTATTACAATAGAATATATTTATTATCTGTGCCATTACGCAGCCATGTTAGATGCTTGTTTGGAACAGTTGATAATTAAGTAAAAATTAGATGGTTGGCGAAATGTAAAAATATACTTTACCTTATATGTTGCATTATCTATGCTTGTATCTTCCGTAACATCCAAGCTTGACTTCCAATTCACCTGATTGACATCCCATACTTTTAGGATACCGTCAGTTCCTCCAGAAACTAAATATTTCCCGCAAGGGGACACGTCGAAATATACTCTTTGGTTTGTGTCAACAGCTCTAGTTAGGATGTTGAGAGGCCTTCTGTAATATCTAATGTCCCATATTAAAAGGCGATTGTCTTTTCTTGCGCCTGATACAAGCCTTATTCCGTCGGGCGTGAACTTCATATGTGTTATGCCACCTGTGTAAAAACAAGCACAAGTATTATAAGTTAAGTATCTTGACCAAATAATTTCACAGAAAGTATGACACAGAATAGATTTGTATGTAACTTACAGGCATTTACTGTCCCAGAAACGTTAACAAATTATTATTAAATCAGCGTCCTAAAAAACCTTAAGTTTTATTGTCATTTTATTGTCCCACACTTCCAGCATTCCTCACTCCTTGGCTCATGTAAGGCACTGGCAGCCAACCAACACGCAAAATATTAACATCACAAGTACGTGTATAGTACGCGACAAATTGAGATTGCAATTTTCTAGTGTTGTGACATCACAAGTAGGTAGGTAACATTAATTGAATTAGGTTTATCATAACTGCGGCTGAATGTCCATAAAAGATACCTGACATCTATCGAGGATTCTTCAGTCGATGTCCCGAAGTCTGGCATGGTGAGAGATGTCGTCCAATAGCTGGGAGAATTGTAAACTATTTTCCAAATATTTTGGATCCGTATTTATGACTTACACTATAATTAACATTGTTGATATTTTCATGTAGATTAGTAAAAAGCTGGTAAGGAAATATAAAACAAAATGTGGAAGCTACCAAAGTCATAAAATGTGAGAGAGATAGAAATCAATAAAGGCGGTCAATATAGGCGCATTCAGCACTAATACTAAGGCGAGCGCGGGTGACGTGCGGTGTGCGTAGGTGTCCCTTTCCCCGCGCCTCATGTCATACCCCGATTGCCATCTCAAATTATCACATACTATAGGTAATCATTCTAAATTCTAAACTGTTCTGTCTTTCTACTTATCAATGGAAAGCCATCCTATGTAACAGGATCATTCCACCTTGGTTCCAATATTATAAATTATTTTATATCCATAGTTACCTCCATGACCATGCATCTTTCCTATACTCTTGTAAGCTCCAACTTCATTGATTATATAAATTTATAGTTGTATTCCATGAACCCACTGCAATTAAATTACTGCTAGTTGCAAAACATGAGGCCGGGCTTGTTATTTTGTGCTCTGCAAAATCTCTCCCTGGTCTGTTGACATATTACATAAAGAGTATGTTACAACATACAAGATTAACAGATACAAAGACATTTTTTAAATAAAAAAGGTATGTCCATTTAATCTTAATTTATAAAATTTTCTTCACATTTTCTAAAAATGTCTACTAAATGCATCTACACTCTTCAAGTGAATTTTAATCAGAGACAATTTTGATCAGTTCAGCATTGAGTCACTGATGAATGAATTTTGGGGCCCAAACCAACTTCATATTTAAACGGTTTTGCTTAATTGCTGATAGATAAAAGCATCGCAAAATTTTTGTATTGCAGATCCTATAGAACAAATAAGTTACCTTTCCACATCAAATGTACGCAGAACCTTCTTGTACCCTGCTATGATTCTAGAGCCTTCCACACTAAATGTAACTGACAATGCTGGTTCCATTTCATCAACAGCATTAAATCCTCTGTATGAACATCTTAATGAACCATCAAATGCATCCCACATTTGAATAGGTGCATTTTGTTTTGTAGTTAACCAACTGAAAAAGTATAATGCATTCTTTAAGCATAGTATACTTACACTAAAAAGCACACTAAAAGATTTGGGGCAAGTATCATGAGATATAGATTGTGATAGTGGTTAAACTTATAACCACTGGAATTACAGTCACATATGAAAATAAACTGTACATGTTAGATAAATATCTTCCAGATAACATGCTATATCATATTAATAATAAAATAACATAGTTTATACAAAACAACATACCAACAAGTTTCAGGAATAGAACTGTTCATACCAGGATACCAACAAAAGTCATATACTAAGCCCGATTCCTTTAATTGAACAACAGAATCTAAAATATCGATGGTTCTGTGTACATTAGGAACTCCTTCATAGAGGTCCCTTGGTAACTCGCTTAAATGAATGCCATTGTTATTTACTACAGAAAGACAACATGTTCCATCTGGAGACCATTTACAACCTCGCAAATATGGTTGTAAGTCCTCATTGGCTTTTCTTGGCTGCGACCATGATGCGTTGCAGAGTTCTAACAATGTTTTGCCGGCAAATAAAGTAGGAAACTCGTAAGGTATTTGATCTGGAATACTTGAATCCGTATTTGCATTTACTGTGTTGTCTAAACATCCGGTTACAATAACAGATCCATCTAGGTTTGTGTCTGCACCGATATCCATTGATAATTCTTCCATTTTATTAATACATGAGATAAATAAAAATTTCAAGATCCACAAAGCAGAAGTAAATAAAAAAAGATAACATGTTAATTAAAATGACAATTTGTATGTCAAATCTGACATTGACAAGGAAAAATATGACGAGAAATGTTTTTATTAACAAAAAATGAAATTACTTACTTTATCCTACTAAGTACAACACCTAATGTTTCATTTACAAAATACTAACAAACTATATTATACATACGAAACTAGTTGAATAATAGTTTGTAATATAAAATGATTGATGCCAACAAGAGTAATGTGATTCTCGATACCTCGATAAGTATTCAAATGGCAACATTTAATAGCAACTGTCACATCTGTCACTGTTTTCGACAATATTCGTGATGAACTTCGTGTCTTTTTTCGAATAAACGTAAAATTCTTAACAAATATAATATATATTTCGATTTCCTCTGAGTACTGAAAACTTTTAAAAAATGGTACAATGATTAAAAAAATCTGCGTGTGAAATTTTGTAAATATTTTTTTACTCGCGTATTTTCATAAATGTGCATACCAATTTAGTGATATATGTTTATATTAAGAAAATTTACAGATGAGGCTTAAGTGGTTTGGTAACGGGCTTCGTTTAGCTACAGCGAATTTCTACAAGAACAAAATGTCATTCACGGAATCTCCGGCGAAGGCCTCGTTATGTTGTGAAGAGACAGCAGAAGGAGCACCTCCTACGTTCGCTATGTACGAAGCTTTAAAAGACTCATGCCAGAACAACGCAACTTATTTTCAGCCAGATGACAGTGAAAACGGACAGCGCTTATACCAGGGCTTCATGACGCTCATAGATCACATTGATACAGTCTGGCCACTTGTGGACCATGTGAGAAGGGTATGTATTTTAAATTTAACAAATAAAGCAAATTCAAAAGCAAATACTTTTAAACTAATATGAAAGTGTAAGAAAGAGATATTTTTATATAACTCTTTTCATAAGTATCTTATTGAAACAATTAAAGTTATTTTATTGAATTAAAAATTATGGAACCAAGATAAATTCAAATATATAGTTATCAAAAAAAAAGTCAATTATTATCAAATTTGTAATGCAATCCATATACATACATAATTATAAATGTGAATACTATTATACTCGAACAGAAAATAACAGCTTGGTGAATACTCTATTTATAATTTGATTACTCTGAACTTCCCATCAAATTCTTTTGAACTATAAATATTTTTGAATTGTTCAAGTGTTGTATACCTTTTTTCATGCAACATGTGGCCAATAACAATACAAAAAATTGGCAGCTGTATCTAAAACACTGTAATAAACACAAGGCCTTGCTGCCCATTCACCTGATTTCTCTGGCATCATTTCTCAGCTTAGTGAAAAACTATTTGGTATTCTACTATTATTGTGTTTACTACATAATATTTCTTCTCATGTATAGTTTAAATTGTCATCTTATATAATCACTGATATTGATATGACAGTAAAAAACCTTCACCCTGGATTTTAAAAAGAATTTAGATATCTTTATGGTACATTGTGTTAGGTTAAAAATAAATCAATATATATACAAATTTTGAATATTAGCAATGTTAATACACCATAGAATGCAATATATACCTAAGCTGTCATAGCTTTAAAAATATTGTTGTCATTTTTATGGTTCCTAATTAGTGTCTAGTGCTGGTTATGTTATAAGTATGTTTTGGTTTATATCACTTCAGCATCAAACAGTTATCCATAGTCATATCTTATTCCATGGTGGTGGGAGCTTGATGACCTGTACAACAGGTATTCAAATACAAATCACAGGTAGCAATCTCACATAACTAAATTGTTGCACCTTGCCATTTGCTTTGTTAATTTGTTGTTTGTGATGAGATAAAGAGTAATATTACATTTGTTTTGTTTTCTGTAGGTGGCTCCACAGTATGACTTTGATGAAAAGTCGCCTGGCAATGGATATCGAAGTTTCGTATCTGTTGTTGACTCTTGCGTACTGCATGGACTGAAACTGAGCAGGCAGGTCTGCACAGGTCGAGATGCTCTTCTATTTAGAAAGGGTTACTTTGTTAAGTAAGTAGTAAACGTTTTTATTATTCAAATTGGTGGTACATATTAGTGTGTATTATACACATGCACCATCTAAGCATTTCAGCTTAATTTTTCCATGAAGTTTGTTCATAGGTTGCTTGCTTGCTTAATAGGTTGTCTATTACTTGATGTACTTATACAGATTATTAACCTACAGAGGGATTTCATTTTGGGAGAGCATTTGGTATTTGGTTGGTGACAACATAATGTATCAATACACTTATTACCATAGTATATAATATTTGTTATGATGACACTCCTATAATAAAAGCGGAAAGAAGTGGCACCAGCCGTACATAAGTAAATGAACCTATCGCTATCTATTTGATAAAAGGATAAAACATGTTCGTTTTATATTGGCTTATGCAAAAGCATGATACTCATTTCCTAAAATATAATATAGTGTGTAAGATTAAATTTAAGTTTTTATTTTTGTTTTGTAAAGGGAAATAGAATCATGCGGCCAGCTACTAGCTTCACTGGGCACATGTCTCCATCATCTTCACACGCTGCTTTCATGGGCCCCGCCTGGTGACCTTTTTCCTTCTGAACCTCACTCACCGGAGGAGTTATTTTCACAAGCAGACACCATCAATCAGTATTGCTTCTATGGCCGATGTCTTGGATTTCAAGTGAGTAAATTTATCCCTAATATGTTAAAGTAGTTATTAGGAACTTTTTGATATTCAAGACAACCTGTCCTGCTTAAACTGGAGATGTTTTTCTGTATGTTCTCATACAACCTAAAAATAATGCCCATGATGAGTTTGATAACAGTGGTATTTTGTATAAAACAAAAAGTAACACAAACAATTTAGGAGAATAAAACAATTAAAACAAGATATTAAATGTAGGTATGTATTCAGCTAATCCTTCTTATCATCATAGAACCTACATATTGTGCGTAAGCATTTTTATGTACTTTTTTTTCTCTTTTTACATTGTATTGTCCTTGTAGATCATTGTGATATTTAGTGGTGAAAATAAATGTCTTTTCTTTCTTTCGTAAGCAATGTCTTAATGACTAAGAACATGTCTACATCACACTAATAAAATGATTACACAATTCTTTAGTAACTTTACTGATAACCTCTATGATCCTATTTTTTATCATCATCAATGTTATAAATGGGATTGACTCTAATTAAAGTGAATGCAATACCAGGAAAAAGTCGTCATTGTAACGTTGCGTTACATGTATGTATTATAGCAGTTATTAATGATTAATAATTCCGTAAAAGATCAGTCTCTCTTGGGTAAAATTCATCAGTGAAGTGATAATCTTACCAGCCTGAAATTGTCCTAAATACAGTTTCAAACTGTCTATCTATCTAGATAGATAGATAGACAGTTTCAAAAGATACTCATTAACTTTTTAAAAGATAATTCATATTTTATGAAATATACTTAAAAGCTATATTTCTCTTGAGAAGATATGAACTTTACGCAATATTTAGTGAACTTGTCATAAACGTATGTTGTGTGGAAAGTCGTGAAAGTTTTTGGACAATGCTAATTAATTATTCTCCGTTGACATTACCTCCGTTCCTTTTCTGTCGTCACACGTCTCATTCGAAGTTAGCACGCGGTACCGGTCATGCGGCACTGCACGCGTTCAGCACGTTAATGGTGCCACAAATATGCTAACTAATAAAATTGATGAACATGAATGTACTTATGATGTTAGTGACATTGAAATGCTTATTGAAGCAGTCGTGAATTACTCAACTGAACGATCTTTTGCGTCGTTGGTATTTTCAAATGCCGTTGTTTTGTTTTCAATATGAAAATAACACAGCAATCAATGCTTTAAAGCTCAAAATCAAATTCCACATTTACTTACCAAATTATTTAATTAAAAAGCAAATATAATTAAATAAATTGTCTTGATCACAAATGGTATCTATAACTATTACGTTTTATTACGAAATAGTATATTTTCTTTTCTCGACTTACCCTAGAGCAAATATTTATTAGTTCTCTTTCTTATCGGAAACAATATGTACGACAATCTGGTACCATCACTGGTACCAGATATATTTCAATAATGTGTATTCAGAATTAAGTTTTCCTAGTCTCTTAAACAGTTTTCGTATTCTTAAACACACCAAAGTCAAATCGAAATTAAAACATGTCTCTCAATTTATCTTTTCACACTTTTTTGTTACAGTTCATGCCTTCGATGCGTGGTATATTAAAAGGCATATCGATATGTATGGCGGGATTCTCGGAAGCTTACTACAGTCATGGCAACCTGATTAGTTCAGTGTGGACAGGTGGACAGTACCTCATCGATCCTGAAATGAGAGCTAGGAGGATCGTCAACATATCTCAGTCGGCGAGTGTTGAATTCTGCAAGGCGTTCTGGTTTTTGGCTGAAAGTGGTGTGTATTATGTGTATATTTTTTTCACTATTACACCTAAATGGTTTTTTTCGTAATCGAAAGTGATCTTTGTCGTTTTCTGCACTAAATTAGTGTTTATATTATTTGTTATATTTTATAGGTTTTTTTCAATGTATTTCAAATTACACACCTTTTATGTGATATAGTTATAAATATTCACTATATTTACAATTTGATTCAATTACAATCCTCACAGAATTTACTAGTTATAAATAAAATTTATAATAAATGAATGTTTACATATTCCACGAGCACGCGAGCAAACGTTACTGTCTATCTGTGTGATTTTAATAAGTATACTAAAAAAAATTTGTAAATAATAAAAAGTAATACCAATAAATAATAAATGATCCCAATATTAATAAAGTGTACACACTTACAAAAATATAAACACATATATACAAAAATATATAAACATATACAAAATAGTTACACATACAATTGTGTTTTTAGAAATAATGAAGCGTGTTCCGAGCCTAATGTCTTCGACGGTCGCTGTAAATAAGCTTATCACGATACCGCCCGAACCAATCGCCGTTACCACCACTGAGGGTAACGAGGTCACAGTGCTCCCACCCACTGTGCACATCGGCCTTCAAGGGCTCAATGTGAGGTTGATAAGTGTCAACAAACGAATGGGAATGGTAAGGAATATAAGACTTGATAATTTTATTAGTGAGTAATGAACTTACCTAATCTATGGGAAACATGATAGTAAATCTGTTGTGTCTGTTGAATATATATAATTGCGGCGGTTAAAGGGTTAAAAACTCAAAATGCATGCGCTATTGATTTTTTTAAAATGCATCTACTACTTATGATACGAGATAACACTGAAACACCCATTAGCAACTAAGTGTAGGTGCTTAAAGTAGATAACATTTTGCTTGGTACGTAGAACTTAAGACTGTGTATATGGCAAAAAAGAAACTTAATCGAATACTTGTATACTTTTTTGATAATACATACATATTATACATAAAACACCCAGACCAATACAAACAGACATGTTCATGCACATAAATCTTAGTACTGCCTGGGGATCGAACCCTTGGTGTAATAGCAGACATCTCAACCATTACACCACATAGTAACAAGGTTATCTGATAATATGTATTTTGTGAATATATTCATCAACACAGTAAAACTTTTGCATTAGTTACCTTAATATATTATATGTTTAATGTAAAAGTGTTTAGTCTATACTGAAGTATATACTAATAACATTGTATAGAATGCAAACAATAATTTACGTATATATTTTAGTCCGGCGAAGGTGCCTCGACGCTGCCTCCATCTGACGGCGTGGTATTCCACTGTCACGGCGGTGGATTCGTAGCGCAAAGCTCCAAGTCTCATGAGACCTATCTCCGTGAGTGGGCGGCCAAGTTGAATGTGCCAATACTGTCGATAGACTACAGTCTCGCGCCACAGGCACCCTTCCCGAGGGCGTTAGAGGAGGTCTTCTACGCTTACTGCTGGATGATCAATAACTTCAAAGAGATAGGCACTACAGGTGAGTTTTAAGTTAAGCTTTTAAGGAAGAATCCTTCTTCGTATGGACCATTTGATTTTGATTGGTTATAGCTCTTATTGCAAGTACATAATTTCTAAAGTATTCAATCAATTCATTCAATTTATTTTATTGTTCTCTCACATAAACAGGAAGTACAAAAACCATCTTAAAACTAAGTACAAATTCGAAAATTTAAAGTCTATGTGAGAGACTGGTCTCTGTGCAAGGAAAACCTGAGTGACCGATGACCAGCCCCTCCACCACCGACGAGAAATTGTGAACAATACAATATTAACCAGTACAACTTAAGATTCGAAATGGACAGAGTTGCGAGAGTTTGTGAGGAGTGTCCATAATATTGTGTGTGTGTGTGTTTGCGTGAGTGTGTACGTGTGTGTGTGTATGTATGTGTGTGTGCGTGGGGTGTTTGCGCGCGTGTGTGTATATGAATGTTCACGGAATGTGTTATCTTCAAGTATAAAGTTGCTGATTACGACGGGACAGTTAATAATTCTTCGTTTGATCATAGCTTAACGTTTTCAACCAAGCACTAGTAGTTTTTTTGCAAAGGTGTACTGTGAGTGGATAAATGTTTAATATTTTATTGATTTTATTGTATAAATAGTAGCCTAGAAAAGCGAAGAACCTCCTAGAAAAAGCCGAAGTTACCTGATTACTTGGATGACACACCTTATGTTTTAAACGTTTATTGGCATTTTTATTCGGATCATACTTCGTTAAGGAATGTTGTTTAAGCACAATATTGAGTATGAACAGTTGGCGTACAGACAAGACATCGGTTACGGAATAAAGATCTTTAGTGGGATAAAGAAAGGGCAACGAATAACTTACTTTTAAAACTGCTCGCTGAGCTCTTTCCAATTTCAGAAGATTAGACTTAAACGTACCACCCCATACCGTAATACAATAATTCAGGATAGACTGGCACAGGGCCTTATATACCAGTTTTATTACATTATTAGCAGCAACGTGTTTAAGACTCCTAAAAATGAACATGAGCTTGCGGGTTCTTGAAGATAAAAGCTCCAAGTGGGCATTAAAATTAAGAGTGCTATCAATAGTTATTCCTAGATATTTAATGTTAGTCACAAGGGAAATTTTGGGACATCGACAGTCCTGAGTTAAAGAACAAGTATGGCTGATAAAGAAAATTCATCGTGAGCTGATAAAGAGGTATTTCTCATTGAGAAGGGAATAAACTTTGTTTTGTCAACATTAAGAGTAAGACCATTGTTTTTTAGCCATGTGGTAACCATATTGAAACCAGCTTGTGCATATCGATAAGTTTCACCCCAATCGCTACCATGAAATACGAGGCCGTATCATCGGCAAAAGATATTATTTTGCCGTTTGGCAGTTGGAGACCACAGAGCTCATTGATATAAGTAAGGAACAGTGAGGGACCGAGCACGCTTCCCTGTGGACGCCAAACGTTATTGGTAGGTCATTACTAATTAACTCACCAATTCTTACACGTTGGTATCTATTTGTAAGATAATTTTGTAGTAACATCAGTTGTTTTCCACGTATTCCAGAACTTCAAGTTTTTTGAGGAGAAGTGGGACGGAGATTGTGTCAAATGCTTTAGCTAGGTCTAAAAATATCACTAATACTTTTTTTACTGTCAAGTTTACATACAATATGATCAGTCAGTTCATGAACTGCATCATTTGTAGAAGTCCCAGATCTGAAACCAAACTGCGATCTTGAGAGTAGATTTTTGTTTCTAGGTAGTGAATTAGTCGTTTGTTTATTAGTTTTTCAATAATTTTTGATATTGTAGATAATTTAGATATAGGCCTATAATTATTTACACAACCTCCGTCACCACTTTTGTAAACTGGAATAACCTCAGCTAGTTTAAGCTCATCGGGAAAATACCCGTAGAGAAGATTAAGTTAATCAAGTAAGTCAAGGGGGGCACTAAGATATGGTGATAACGCTTTAGGATGCCTCCAGATATATTATCACGTCCTGTAGACTTGTCTTTTTTAATGTTAAAAATGCAGTTATAAACTTCGATTTCATCAGTAGGTACCAAGACAAATGAGGATAGTGTTTTAGAATCAATAGGTATATCACCCGAAACAGGAGCATAGGCTTTCTCAGCAAGATTTTTTCCAATAGAAACAAAGTATTCGTTTATTGAGTTGATCGAAACTAAAGGGCTTTCTGGAGAGACCAATTGCTCAGCAGGTCTTTTAGAGTTAGTGGTACAAGTAATATTTTTTAAAGTGTTCCAAAGTGCCTTATTATTAGTTTTAGCAGAGCTTTGAATCAGGTCACTCTCATACTCTTCTTTAAGTCTCCTAAGAAGCTCGTTACAAAAATTTCGGTATCTTTTATAGGTGGTACGGGTTATGTCATTTTTAGGATCTTTTTTATACTTTTTGTAAAGCTTATCTCTGTTTCTCACACACCTTAAAAGACCCGTAGTCATCCAAGGTTTCCTGATTCTTCTGCGGTTTGGTATTGTTTTAATACAAGTATTAGCGTTAACTTTATTGTTTATTTCAGATATTAGAAAAGATGCAGCATCATTGGCATCAGGGATATTGTAGATTGGGTTCAGATTGAGGGTGTTCATATCATTGTCCAAGGCTTCGAAGTCAACTTTTTTAGAGACGGTGTTATTGACAATTTTGCGATCAATTTGATTTTCAAGAATGAAAATCAGGGAGTCGTGATCGGTAACAGATGATTGGGCTACATAACAAAAAGCAGGATTTTTATTTTTGAGCATGACGTGATCCAGGCAAGTTTTCCCATGTGTGGGTAATGTGTGCGCCGGTAACAAACCATGTGAAGCCAGTAAGTTCAAGTACGTTGAACAATTAACATCTTTGGAGTCGGGCATTATATCAATATTTATATCACCAATGAGTATAATATTAGGAGTCCTTATACTATGCAAAAGGTCGTTAAGCGATTCAAAAAACACTGATACGTCTTTAAAGCCAGGTGGTCTGTACATAGCTAAAACTGATGTATTGTTATTCATCTTTATCAACAAACAGTTGGAGTTAAGTAAGCTGGGTTCGGAGATAATTGAATTCAAACAATTTTTGTAATATACTACCACGCCCTCGTTTTGGGTCAGATTATTTTCTGTTTTAACATAACTATAACCATCAAGCGAGGGAACAGCGTGCGTATGTCGAAGCCAACATTCTGTAAGGATAATGAGATCCCAGTCTGATTGAGATCTTTCTAATAATGTCAGCAAGTCATGGAAGTTGCGGTTAATGCTGCGTATATTTTGATGAAAAACTTTGAAGCTACGAGTTTGATATTTAATTAAGTCCGGACAATCTTCTATATTGCAGGTGGATGAGTAAGCCACAGAAAAGTTATCAAGATCATTTATGATTTCATTTGTTTTGTTGAATTTTGATGATTAAAAATATAAACATTGATAGTATACAGTGCAACGGACGTTTTGGCAGTGTTTTTCCTGCAGTCATACAAAATTCAAAAAGTAGCATGTATCGTAGAATAAAAGCTCTATGAAGACAACACGATGAGTAAATATTAGTTTGTAATTGATTGTGTGAGAGTATTTGTAAGAGTATTGGTATAGTGTGCTTATATGGTTTATAAGTAGTGAATGGATTGTGTTGAATTGGTAAGTGATTTAAGATAAATATTTCTAGAGAATAATACCTAAGATCTATAGAAAACAATGCTAGATTAAATACAGATAAAACAATATCTATGACAACATGAATGTGCATACATACATAATATGACACAAATAGTCATATTTTTTTCAATATTTCAGTGAGACAGTTTTCAGATTCAATAATAGTAGGCTTGCCGGCTGTGTCCAAACGTAGAAATATCCTGCCATTAGAGTGCCAACACGAGTAGTTGTATTTCTTTGCAACTTGACGGGTTTCATACATAAGTTTTCTTTGAGCTGGTGCAAGGTGTTCGTCGATATAGATGGCCCGCTTTGCTCCTTCCAGTCCTAAGATTTTAGTGTTAAGCTTCTCAGGAAAAGATTTTTCTTTGATAAACCTTCTTACTCTGTATAGGAATTCATTTCTTATGTGAACATAGGCAAATTCCGCGACTAGTGGTCTTATTACTCCAGGCTTCCCAGGTAATCGATAAATGTCACGTACATCTCCTGGTCTTATAGTCATATCCATCTCTTTAGCAATTCTAGTAAGAATTGAAAGGAGGCCATCGAAACTTTCACTTTCGCAAGAAGGTATGTTTCTGATCTCTATAGTTGAGACTCTCGATGTTAACTGTAATCCTTGAACTTTGGATTCTAACTTGTTTATGGCTTCAGTATTTGTCTTACTCAGATTTTCAAGGTTTTTAACCTTGGAAGATAAGTCTTGGTGTTGTTGATTGATAAATTCTATGCCCCTCTCAATGTCAACTGTGGTGTTTTTCATTTCTTGGCATTCCTTTTTTAGATGGGAGACCTCCGTTACTAGTTTAGAAAGGGTATCATCAAGTGATGTTTTCCAATCATACATACGCCGATCTTGGTCTTTTTTCCACTCCGTTAACATATTTAATATGTCGGCTCTTAAGTCCCCAGACTGGTATTCCAGTGAAGAAGAAGGGCCATCGGGGGAAGAGTCTATTCTTAATCGTTTATTCCTCGTGTTATTTTTGTCACTTTTAATGGTACAATCGCCATCAACCGATGCCGTAGGAAGATCGGATTCCGATCTAGAACCCGACATAGAACTGTTTGCGGGCGGGGTGCGTGGGATTTTAGACATAATTACGATGTAAAAAGGATATACCTTAATCACTAGAGATAGCTGGAGCTAGCGGCGGCACGTGTGATGTGAGTATTAGATATGAAAAACTCGTACACTAGGCCCTTGTCGTATCCACGATTACGTCACCCGTGTATTGATAAAGTAGCACAATTTCGTCGCATTGACTCCCAAGCATTTGGCGCAGTGCAAACAGCGCGCAGTCACACAGCGAACGAACGCAGGTTCAATCCTCAACTTCACAACTCCACAAAATATGCATTTTTTAAATTAAAATTTAAGTTTATTAGTGAACACGACACTCTGACACGTCCGTACGCTTTCGCGGTCCGAGGGGAGAGGAAGGTATTGAGGTTTTATGAACAATACATAAGGTTGAGAGCAGTTTTGAATCTAAACACCAGTTATAAAATGTATTGTCTCCAAAACAGCAGTTATCAAATTTGTAATGATACTAGCTGAAAAATATATTTTGAAATGTCTTGCCCGTCAATAACGTTTTCATGAAGAAGTTATTTTGTAGATTTTTCATTAAATTGATTTCGTATTTTAAATGAAATATTACTGGAAAATTTGAACACTTTTTACTCAAATTTTACTGAACCATGTTCAGTAAAATTTGATCAACCATTTGTTAGCTTATTATGGTCTATTTAATGTTTCGTTTTGTCTCCTTAAATGGTATAGGACTCGCTGGGAATAAATGATGAGATGTTTGAAAGATAAGACCCAATGGTGAAAATATTGATCGTGGAAATTTGAATTAATGTTATGGACATACATGGTCGACCTATGTCCCTTACATTAATTGATTATAGGTACTATGATATTTAATTTTCAAGCATTATATTACGAAATAAACTATATTGATATAATAACGGTGACGTATTATCGTATGGTATCGATCCTCACTCGTTACTTTTTCCAGGCAAAAGGATTGTGTTCGCCGGAGATTCGGCGGGTGCGAATCTCATAGCGGGTTGCACGCTGAAAATACTTTCCCTCGGTCTTCGCAGACCCGAGGGATTGTTCATGGCGTATGCTCCACTACTGGTCAGCTTTATACCGAGCCCCGCAAGGTTGCTTTGCTTAATGGACCCCCTGCTGCCTTTCGGTTTCATGATGAGATGTTTGAAAGGTAAGCCGCTACATATTTTATAGTTTAAAGTTCCTTTAGTGGAAAACGAAAGTAGTTTTCATGATGGTCTATTTAATGTTTCGTTTTGTCTCCTTAAATGGTATAGGACTCGCTGGGAATAAATGATGAGATGTTCGAAAGATAAGACCCAATGGTGAAAATATTGATCATGGAAATTTGAATTAATGTTATGGACATACATGGTCGACCTATGTCCCTTACATTAATTGATACTTCCGTAATCGATATTCGACATCTGCTAATAAATTGATTTGTTTAGGAAAAGAAAATACTTTTTTGTGTCGATAATAATAACCCTTATCAAAACTATGGAAAAGTAATTGGCCAAATAGGTCAATTCGCTCCCGAGACGTGCAGCATATAATTTGACAATTCATTGCTGTAATCAGTGTACTTTTTGTCTAAACCCTTCCTTCTTTTGCTGCCTCTCGGTTCCATGATATGTTTGAAAGGTTAAAGCTAAAACTCAAGCTTAGCCATTACAATCTACTACATATACTGCTGGCAGCTAAGGTCCCGCTGATGGCAATGTTATGGGATTTTGAACCTAAAAGCTGAGCTAAGATTATATAAGTTGTAATTGGTAATAAATCTGAATCTATTGTTTCAGTTGTAACTAACACCTCAATGTGGCTAGTCTTATTCTAGTATTATCTTTTGTTACAGCCTATGCGAGCCCTAATGCAAGCAAAAAGGATGATAAACAAACGGGTAACCAGCTCAATGCGCTATCGAGTGCTACAACGCCGCTCGACAGCAACGGTTTTCTAAAAGTCAGCCCGTCTCAAGGTAATTCTGACTTATCATTAGTTTCCACTAATGCCGGTAATTTTACTAGCTATACTACCTACATTCCGAAACACAAAGTTGCATAACACTTCTATTACAAGGTGGTAGACTCGATACTGAATCGTCTAGGTAGGTACCACCGCAGAGCCAGATATCGTTCCGTGAAACAGGAGTGGTACGCACTTTTGTGTTTCGAGATGAGGGCACTGTAGCTACTAAAATTACCTTGTATAAGAGACCTAACATCTGTTGTCTCTGATGTCGGGCGCAGCGCGGCATCGACGTCGAATATAACTGTTTATCAGTTGTTAGTTTCCTCAAATGCCCTTGTCATGGTCAGGCGCCTCATTTACTATCAGGTGAGCGTCTGGACCGTTCTGTACACTAACATAAAATTATACGGGATGATATCTGGCACTGCGGTGATACCTACCTATAGTACCTACGTGACTATTTGTGATGGCCATCGGGGTATGACATGAGGTATGGGAGAAGGGACACACCGCACTTCACCCGCGTTCGCCTTAGTATTAGTGCTGCACGAGCCAATATCGACCGCGTTTATCGATTTCAATCTCACTCATGTTGGGTTTGTTGTAATGTTAAACCCCTTGAACGCCGAGAATCCAGACACAATAGTCAATCTATCGGTCAAAGGGGTAAAATGAATTCGCTACCTTCCTCGTCACGTGTGATATTTAATTACCACCTTTCCTTGACACATGACAATTAATTAATGTTACTGGTTTAGCAATTGACAAAGTACATTTTAGTGTAGTCGAAAGTGTTTGACCACAATAGCTTAAACAGACTAAATCTGAATCATTTTAATTATATTTACCTTATTATATAATGTAACTCTTATTTGTATGGAAAGAATTTCGATAAAAAAACTACCTACTTGATGTAGATTTGCTTTGCTGCTTTTAATTGGTGATGTAACATCACTAGAAAATCGCCATCTCAACTTGTCGCGTACTATAGAAGGCCCTGTGTATATGGAAGACATTCCTTTATGTAAATTGTTGCAGAGGGCATTAGCGAAGGTCCGTCTTCGTTCGAAGAAGTGTCCCCATCGGACCTGGCCGAGTTGCAAGCCCACAAATCAGGAAGCGAGCGTCGCAAGTCTTCCGACACTACAATTAGTGCTGCCTCGTTGCAAAGCGAACATACACACACTGGTAAATGTTTAAAGTTAAACATTTTTTTCTTAGGTAAACCTATTAACTGTCGGAATTCCAGACACAATCTAAAACCTATTGTGTATTTTGAATATATGCAACCGCGGCGGTTAAAGTGTTAACGAGTAGATGATGAGTAATATCGACACCTATGGACAATAATTACGCCAAACGAGCTACGAGTGTGTTTGAAGTGTTTTAGCTATAATTTATCATTTATGTTGCGCGCGTAACTTATATGTTTCCCGCGCTTTTGGATGTCGACATTGGCTTAAGTGATTATTAAAAAACCACCTGCTATTCAAATAGTGGTTTATCTTATCCAGGCAGACGGTAAAGCGACATCCATTATAACATAAAAAAATATGTTAATTAACAAGTATTTCTTTCCAGGTATTACGCCCCCAGAAGATAAATCTCAGCAGTACGTGTCAGACTTTCTGGAGCGATACGTGCTCGACAGTGACACGGATTCGGAGGGCAGGCGTATACCCATTATCAAACCAAACAAGGACCGGGATGAGTCGCTGAGGTCAGTTACATATTTCTGCGTTCTGTTGACAATCGCCAATCAACTATTGGGAGGGTCAGTCATCGGATGGGTGACCGATAAATATTATCTCGAGTCCCTCATCATCAGCTTATTATAATATCCCCACCGAGGGGCACGAGCCTACCCGTATAGGGTGATTAGGCCTCAGTCGTCCACACGGACCCAGTGCGGATTGGCCGACTTCACGCATCACTTTTAAATCTCTACGCAGGCGTCCGCAGGTTTCCTCACAATGATTTTCTTCACCGAGCTAGAGCGCCGAATAAACGTAGATATAATTTCGAAAATCCCAAAATCTTTGTTACGTGGGCGGGGTTTGAACCTTAGCCGTCCTGGTAGGAGGGCAACAGTCCGCACCATTGAGCCACCGACGACATCAATTATAACATTTTTAAAAAATAAGTCTAACACAGCACAGTTAGTGTGCTGTGTAAGGGCGGCTAGACGTAGAAATTAATTTATTCACATAAAAACAAACTTATTTCCATAAGCATAGAGTTCCCACGTTCCCATAACATGAGATGATGAATGTCATTGCGTAAGGTCAGCTTAATGTTTTTGATGAATTTGCCAATTCTGCTCAAGCCATAAGCTCCTTACTTAATATTCTAAGCAGGTTACTAAACCCATGAAGTAACAAAAACGTGTTTAAAAATAATTGGATATAGTTCAAAATAAATTAGGTAACACTAACTTAATATTTTTTCCCTCACTTTTATATCCATAGATTTGACTGACATTGACAATTAGAAAATTAATTAAATCAACTTTTCAGGGAGGCAGAATCTGAGAATTCAAGTACACTCGTTGGAGAACCACCATTGGTTGACGACGTTGATTCAAATGAAAATAAAAAGAGAATAAAAACGCGGTAAGACCAAAATATTCTAAAGACCTGAAACATTATACTGCGTTTCATCGAATAGTACCTATTCGTTATGTTGGCACCTTGTCTGTAAATGTCATTGGTAGGATAAGACGCTCCCTACGGGACCTACGTTTTGTATATTTAGTTTTATTTTCAACTGAGATTCAAAAGCGGTGCAAATAACACTGAATAAACAAAACCCACGGGACCGTCTTATCGTACCATACCAATGACGAGGTGCCAACATAACGACATAGGTTATATTCGATGAAACGCACTATAATAATATTTGCAACAGAATAGAGTAATAGATAAAAATAACTACCATAAATAAATATCCCCTGACATTAACACAGCGCCATCTAGCCCCAAGTTAAACGTGAAGCCTGTATTATGGGTACTAAAGAACGGATAAACATACTTATTTTTTTAAATAGATACACATTAAACATAGAAAACACCCAGACATTACAAACAAACATGTTCATGCACACAAATGTTTGTACTGCCCGGGGATCGAACCCGGAACCCTTGGTGGACGTCTCGACCATTACACCACATGGTTCGTTGTCACAATAGTGAAGTATATTGTTTTTTCTATTTGTAGAATTAGTGAAGCTGCTACGGGTATAATGGGCGCGATGTCTTCCAGATTAGCTTACATTACGGGTTCCAATTCTATATCAAGACCTACGCAGGAAGAGTAAGTTATATTATATAAACTTCATACATTAGGCTGTGTACTCGCTGGTTAGGGCCGATTGTAATATATAATACATATATTGTTGTTGTTGAATATGAAAATGTAGGGGAAACTCAACATTTATGTATCTACTTTACAAGTATATGCTATAAGCCTACAGTTTAGAACTTAAATGGTATTTTGTAATTATTGAGTACATTTGCATCTTTACAACTATAAAATGTTTAGTAAATTGATCTAAATAAATAGGGTTATGTTATTTTTTACAGCCCTACTAGAAGTAGGGCTGTGCAAAATGATTTCAAAGGTTGATTTTTTTTATTTGTAAACTCCATTTGAATGAAAATGGAATTTTACAAATAAAAAAAAAATCTGCATATTGTGCTACTTTTAAAAACTTGTGCCATCATAATACATTATTTTAATACTAATTTATTTATTGCGCTACCATATGAGAGACGAAATATAATCATACAAACTAATTTTATTTCAGTAGTAACTCGTTGTTCAGCATGGTGCTTCGTGCTATACAACGAGTTATTAAACCTAGATATGCTTAAGATGTGCACACATACACTTACAGCCTTTATATGTGTCTTATATACTATTATATTTTCTAATGTGTAGGTACTGTCTCTCTAGGTAAGTATTTTTAAATTACATAGGCCTTAATATCATTAATAAACGCACATTAGTCGTTTTATTTGAATATACAATTTCTAAATAATAGTATTGATTCTTCATCAAGATTGTGGTGATGATGAATGGTTTTGATGTGATATCAATGCTTTGTAGAGAGGACTTACGAGCTAGTTTTTTATAAAGTTTGCTGAACAATCATTATTCAATAGAACTGTCGAAATGTATGACATAGTATGTGTAGACTCCTACATTTAATATATTTATATTAAATGTGGGATCCATGCTATAGAAGGAATCACACAGCCCATCTAGTTCCAAATTAAGCCTTAGCTTGTAATATGGATATTAAACAACGGATACACATACTTATTATTAGACGGAAAAGAAATGACAAATGCTTCCCATCCCTAATCAATTGAAGAGTGGTGTCACGTCACTAATATCTCTCTCTCTCTCTTGACATTAGCATTGCGCGCGGGAAACAGACATGTTGTAACACTAAGATTTATCTATCAATAAATGTTATATAAAGTTAAAGAATCATTTATAGACAATATACTTTTTTGAAAGTGCATACATATAAAACACCCAGACCAATACAAACAGACATGTTCATGCACAAAAATGTTGGCACTTGCCGGTGATCGGACCCAGCACCCATTCTGAAGTAGCCGACGTCTCAACCATTACACCAAATGGATCGTCAAAAAATGGACCCGGTTCTTAGATAGGCAATTAAATAACTAGAGGCAAAATCACGAAGAAACGTCAACCAAAAAATATCGGAGCCGCAAGATTCGTATTTAGTTATTATTTATATTATATTTATAAAATAAAATTATTTATTTAAATTTTGACCTTAACGCGTCAAACTTGAGGTACAAAATCAAAAGCACGAGCACACTACTATGTAAGTATGATATGTAGCGAGCGACGTGATTCTGCCCTCCCAATTTAATTTGTCATTTTGTCAGTTTGGTAAGTAAATGCCTGTGAAAAAACGCTGTTATTTTTTCGGACTTATCAAAGTCAAAAACATTTATTTCAAATTAGGCTTACAAAAAGCACTTATGAACGTCAAAAAATATACAAAAATATAATAAAAAACGGTTAAAACTAAACTAAAAAATATGAGTTTTGATGCTTTGAAAAAAAAGCGCTTCAGTGGTTTGGCCTGTTGAGAAAGAAGCACTCAAGAAAACTCAACAGTGTAGCCTTTTTTAAAAACAATTCCTTAATGTAACAATATATCATAAACACTGAAATAGCTGAGCAGTTTAAGACCACGGATTTTTATCACATAAGTATTCGTCAATAGTGTAGTACCCTTTTTTAGAAAGGTGTTGTTTGATTCTAACTTTAAACATATCAAAGGGCAACTCTACAATATTTTGCGGTACCTTATTGAAAAACTTTATACATCTTCCTATAAAAGATTTACCTATTTTATGTAGTCTCAAGTCCGAAACAGCAAGTTTGTTGTTATTCCTAGTATTAAAATTGTGTGAATCACAATTTTTCTTAAAGGTGTTATAGTATTAACGAACATAAATTAAATTTTCATACATATATTGCGATGCTACAGTCATTATATTTATTTCTTTAAAAAGTTCCTTAAGAGGGTCACGTGGTCTAAGGTTGTAGATAAAACGAATAGCTCTTTTTTGTAGCACAAATATTGTATTAATGTCGGCAGCCGAGCCCCACAACAGTAGACCATACGACATGACACTATGAAAATAACTAAAGTAAACCAATCTTGCCGTTTCTATATCTGTCAAGAGCCTTATCTTTCTAACAGCATAAGCTGCCGAGCTAAGTCTACCAGCCAGGGATTCAATGTGAGGCCCCCATTGCAGCTCCTAAATACATATGATTATCGTATATGATAAGCATATGTATTTAGGTCTAATGCCTAATGTAGAAGCTTCTTATGTTAAACTAGGCATCAATATTTTACGTTTGAATTAAGTTTGATTGATTGAAGTTTTAAAATATATTACTATAATTTAAAATGCAACTAATTTTAATCCACATTACCTAATGTTAAAAGATCATCATATAATTTAGAGTGCTCGCACTTGTGTATAGTAGTGTAAATAAATATTATATAGAAAATAAATAATATCTTAGATATATATAAATTATTTAATAGGAATAGTAAATCAAGTTTAGTCATTTGTTTAATTTTAACAAGTTATAACTATTAAAATGTGTTTTTTATCACCAGTCAAAATGTTCACTAGGTATGAGGTACACATTATATTCTTAGACAAGTATTATTAGTTAGTATATTATTTAGTAGCCTTCTCTATAGAATAATGAAGTAGACTTACATAACATTCATTAATTCTACAGTTTAGCAGTCCGCACGAACCTAGACGCGTTGATAGCGCGCAGTCCGTCTGACGAATTCATATTTTCCGTGCCCCGGGACCCGTTCCTCTCGCCCTACTGGGCTGACGATCAGCTGCTCAACAGATTCCCTCCGGTCAGAATATTGGTAAGTTTACACTTTAGTATTGAATTAAGCTTTCGTTAATGAATAACTCAAACAGACGTGCGGGGTGTCTGTTCCCCTCGCCTCATCATACCCCGATTGCCATATCGAATGTCGTGTTATGTTAAAATAATGTTTTTTTTTTGTATAGACAGTGCATTTGGACCCCTGCTTGGACGACTGCGTGATGTTCGCCAAAAAGCTGAAGAGACTCGGGAATGTTGTCGGTATCGACGTCTTGGAGGGACTGCCCCATGGTTTCCTGAATTTTTCATTGGTGAGTTACTCATAAAATCTAACTACAATTATAGTCTTTGGGCAAGGTGTATGTTAAGTATTAGATTTAAAAATATCTCCAGACTCCGCCCTCTAGCCCTAACTTATGAATTGTGGGTATACTATGGGGACTTAATAACTGACAAACATACTTTTAATATATTATACACTTGCTTTGTTGTGTCGTAACGGCAGATTAGAATACAATTGTCACTACTGCTGGTCGACTCGTGGCGGGATAAAATAATCAGTAACTAACAATTTAAAGGTACTGCTATCTCTATCCCGTCTGCCAAGCGTGGATAGTAAAACCCCTTACTGTGTCTTTCTGGCATAATTGGCAACGAAAATGCCGATGAACTCGCCAATAATGAGGCCAACGCCACCCAAGGGACTGTTGAACCTGTCTATGGCATCTCCGAAAGCCTGAGGAAGGTGATTAGAACGGAAGCTTCTTGAGGACTGATAACTACATGCTTAAGTCACCAGAGGCGGCTCACTCTAAAGCGCTAATTAAAGCATATTCGAAGAAGCGAACCTCTGAACTGCTACAGTACCTTTAAACGCAAGGTCAGGGCTCTTGTCAGGGCACTGACTGGGCACAGCAAGCTAAAAAGTTATTTTTACAAAATGAAGCTAAGTGACTCGGATACTTGGCGATTTTGCGCAGAAAAAAAGACACTGATACACCTTCTTTGCAATTGTGGCCCTCTGAAACGGAAGCGTAACATCCACTTGGGCAATTACCATTTATGCCCAAGTGATATCAAATCTATAAGGCTGCGCAGGGTCCTGAATTTAAGGTAAAATTTAAAAGGGAAGCGAGTCACAAAAGATTTTTATTTATTTATTTAATTTGGTACGCAGACAGATTACAATCTTTGAGTTCTAAAGAAATTAACAAAATAAATGCACTAGATGGTAATCCATAAATAGCATACACAGCATGGTCCAAATAATAATCTGACATTTACACACATGTTAAAAAGAGTTCATCAAAATAATATGTACTTAAAATTATGTAGTAATATGGGTTATACGGGGTTGAGGACAATCCGGTCTAAAAAGATTCGTTATCTTTATTTTGTAACCTCTAAAACAATTCGTAAATAAATCTATATCTATATTTCTGCCACTTCGGTCCAAATCATTATATGTTCTACACATTCTCACTATGAGATTAAAAAAGAAGTATTGTTTTTGTATACATCCAAACTAAACGTACTGGGATGACGCGATCTATACTGGGTGTTTAAATTTAATAAAGATAGTAATTGCCCTCAATTCATACAAATGAAACAAATTTTACACTCTGCTCTTGATACCCCTGGTATCAAGAGCAGAGTGTAAAATTTTATGAAGACAGAGGAGAATCTTCTAGGTCTAGGTGACTACAGGTCACTTACTGTGAACAGGCCCCCTTAGGTCAGCAGTAGACTGTCACACCATGTTAAAGGATAGTAAATGAGACACTTGCCCGTGACCGATGCAGTGTTGAAGAAAACCAAAAAAATAATTACTTCCTGTCTGCGATACATTGCTCGTTTAAAGTAACGTACGAGTAAGATCGTGTACTAACGCCCCTTGTAAAAGCACTTTGTCAAAAGACAAATGCACTGTATGACATCATATCATTGCGGTCACAGAGTCGTTTCTCTTGGAAATGAGCAAAAAAATATATAAATAATAATCATAATTGATGTTTTGCTATATTAATTCAGTTCATACGACTTGCTGGGGTCTTGGTTTAAAAAATGTACTTATTGCAGGTCATAATAAAGTTTCGAATACCACGGAGAGACCGTATAGTTAACGTCACTTTGTACTTACCTAACCTAATGCAACTGTTATGTTTAGATGGCGAAGGAGGCGAACGAGGGCTCCAAACTATGCGTGGAGCGCATCAAACAGTTGCTCGACCTCGAGAGCGGTCCAGCACCGGTTGAAGGGAACCATTTATGAATGTTTGGCTTTTGCTGCCGAAACTAGAACCCTTTAATGCGTACTAGTACTGAAGCCTGAACATCCATGGATATAAGCCTCCAAAGAGTTGATTTAAGGTGATTTATCAGGCCCCCAATTAAAGAAATCCTCTACAGCTTGTTCCATGTGTGTGGGTAGGTAGCCAAAACCTTGTTCGCTATTCGGCGGTTCGAGTATATAAGATTATCTTGGACTCCAAACGGTGTTTAGTACCTACGAGCCTTGACATCATATGCAAAGTGTTGCCACAATGAACACTAATAAATTGTTAGAGCGTAAACCAATGAAAGTTAACAATGCATTTAAAGAGGTAAAGGCTTCAAACTTGTTGTGCCTAGGGTATGGCGTACACTCATTATGGTGGACGTTAAATATTAATGAAAACGTCAATTTCGCCTTTCTTTACACTTAAAAACATTCGATGTAATATTATATGTCCAAGTTTGGACGTGTAACACATGTTTACTGTTAGTTGCGAGATGCTAGTTTCTGAATATGTATGTAATGCGTAAACGATGTAATATGTTGTAACCATATGATTGCAGTATCTACCCTGAAATTTATATTAACCCGTTGATCGCCAGGAATCCAGACACAATGGAAAATCTATTTTTTGTCACGCTTTAAGGCGCCTCTAGCTGTCAAAGGGTTAATGATAGCAGCCTTCACCGTGGTTCACATATTAGAAATTTCTCGTGAGAACGGTTTAAAACATTTTGTGGTTTTCGAAATAGGTCCATAACAAATTCAGTGAATACCTGTAAAAATCAGTAGACCAATAATATATCCCATTTTATTAATTATCATAAACACTGTTCGAATTATCAACATAGATCACTGGACATACATTTTACTAAGATTTAAGGTAAAAAAAACTTACGTAAGCCTAAAAATTTACGTAATATTTACAACCTAATTTTGTATGTGTTTGTTTAATATCTTGCGTCAATGACTAGCGTTTTGATATTAACGATAAAAAATATTTTGTAAAAGTAATTTTCAATAGACTCTTTTGTTAATATCTAATACTCAAACATATCTAAATACAAATCTACATGCATGAAAATTTCTTAAAACTATGAAGAAAAGGTTAAAAGTTTGTTTTTAAAGAAACTCCTCCTCAAAAGCTCTAGAAGTATATTTGTAAACGGATTTATATTAGGTGACTATAGACACAATATTAAAATTTTTCTTCATTTATTTCGTGAAGCCAATGCTTTTATAACCATGCCAATGTCAATTTAATATAATATTTAAAAAAATGCTTAATTAAATGTTAAAGCATTTGCCCTTAGATACCTTCAGACCGTAAAACTGTTTCTAAATTATATTAACGAAAAGTAACTCGTAAGAATTATGATTTTTTTTTATTTCTTATGTTTTTCTTACCATACATGACAATGCATTTTCTATTAATTATTCGCTTCCAACAGCCTGCAGTATTTTGCATGTTTATGTGTAAACTAATGGGTTACATTATTTGTATGGTTAGAAAATTGTAAAAATATTTTGAAAACCTATTGTACATACTTATACGAGCAAAACTTTAAACATTTGTATGAACTTGTTTGATATTTATGAATTTAATGAACTTGAATATTTAAATTATATCTATTATAAAGAAAAATCTTGTGTTAGTAATATATTCAACATTTTTATCTAACCTGTTACAACTGTTAGGTGTACCTATTGTGCATCTGAAAAGTTAAGATTTTGTTGTTTTTGTGTAAATTTTGTAAGCCAGAAATGGTAAATGTGCTGTACTTATATATTTTTTTTAAATTGTCACCTATAAAATAACCACATTGGGAACAAATAAATGATTTGATTGATTGAGATTAATATTAATGATTATTTAAATATAATCAAAATCTCACATTTTATTAGCTTTAAAACTAGGTGTCATTTTAGAAAATGTAATACCACATATTTGGTAAATAATGATAAACTAGGTATAGAGTGATGTTATATTGTTTCGACGTTATTGATAAATCTGTAAAAGGATATTCGCTGTAAAACATTAAATATGTTGAAAACAAAATGATAAATTAATGACTATTGAGCAAGATTTGAAATGTTATTAAGAAACATTAATAATGCCACCATACGTTAAATAACGAAAATAAATATGACAATGTTTTTATTGATAATAGTTTTGATATTTATGTGAATAACACTAAGGTGAACATGAGTTCACCGTAGACATGAATCTACGTTAATTTTATTCGCTTTTATTATTATTATAAATGTGTTGGATACTAATGTACGTATTTTATATGACTTCAATGCAATATAAACAATGTCTGTGATAGGGAATTGATGCTTTGTAAAAGCTTAACAGTATTCTAAATAGCACGATTATAAAATGTGTAATATATATCATATGTTGTTAGTATGTCTGTTTGTGAACTTTACGAACTTGTAAAAATGTATTTAATAATATTTTTGTAGGATATAAACAGTGTGCAAGATTGTAAATTATAAAAACCTACCTTTAATTATGTAAATTACATGTTAAAATTATAATTTTATTGGATAATATTACCCTACACTATGGCAGGCCTTATAATGGAAGTTATATGAATCTTGTTATTATTACAAAATCAAAATAGTATTTTACGACCAAAGGTGTCCACAGCAAAATTAACTAGTCAGTTGACAATATTGTCTTATTTGAATAAATAATGCTGATATAATTATTATTTTTTGTAACCACCCTCCTCCTTCTATTTATCAGTAAAAAATCAAGGAAGCGTTTGCGTTAATGTCGTGGGACGAGGCCGTTGAACATTCTAGGTAGCTTCTAGCGTTCTGGCGACAGATTGGTGCAATGGTGTCATGGAGTGCCTGGTTTTGTGTATCCTTGTGGTCTCTTCAGAAGTCAAGTCAGTAATCGCAGTACCTTAGACTTGGTACGTCTTTGTCTTGATTTCATTACTTTTTAGAGATAATCAAGCAACTCCATCGAGTCTTGGCTAGATTTTTTACAGAATGTTTTTGGTGGGATTGCACCTTTTCAATTCAGATTCCTAATTGCCTAGTTAGTTTGTAGTGGGTATACATGTGATTTTACAGGTGTAATATTGCATAATTAAAGATTTAAACTTAACATAGACATTTGTTATTATGTTTTTTTATATTAAATTTAACTGACGCGCGTATATATAAAGAATTTAAGACAGCTGTCGATAAAAATAAATTTTGTTTCAGTATTAGAAAAAATAAAAAGTAAACCAAGGTCAAGGATATGAGATGAAAGATTACACCTAAATCAATACTTTTTACATAAATATTGTAATAAAATTTAAAAATAGAAGTTCTTAAAATGAAAAGCTCATATTGTTTTGTTAATATTGTTTATTTTATGCTAATACTAGTTGCAGTGAACATGATGTTTAATAAATTCAGATGGAGCACTGTATAAAACAATTGACTTTTTGGTAACAGTTAATGTTATTATACAATGACTTAGCTACAATCATTACAATGTATGTTTATAGGAATCAGTTTAAAATATTAAATAATACAAAAAATTTAAATAAATATCAACAAAGTTATAAAATATTTCAAAACCAATATTAATTAAGCATGGTGCAAGGTTGAAGCATATCCTGGATAGACTTAATAACTGTTCAAGCTTTACCTCCAGAGCAATAAAAAACAATCCCAGCCTAAGCGAATACAGGAAACAATAATCCAGTGACAACAATCTGTGTGTGTATGTGTGGTGAGTTTAACACTATAAAAACTAGATTATTTTGAAATTTCAAACCCTACCATATTATGTTACAAACACAGTAAAAAAATGGTCACAGAACTTAATATGAGACGATATAGTTAAAAGAATGTCTAGAGCTAAACATTAATGTATATTTTTACAATAAAATAAAGTTGAGAAAATTCATTTACAAATTCAAAGCTATTGTGACTATAGTTTGAATTTCTTTCCTGTACAAGTATATTACTAGAATAAATTGATACATAATCCAAAATGCTAAATGCATTTACACCTTTGACTGTATGCAAGCATTTTTCTATGGAAGTATTCTGTACATGAGATATAGTCCAGGAACAGTCAGTCATTTTAGTAACATTATGGCCTCATAAACACCCATAACTTATGAATAACTCATCCATTATAATGTCTTATTTTAATCAAATCTGTAAGTGACTTAAAACTCATACTTAACATGTTACATTGTATCACTTGCTGTTTCACATAACAACCGAGTTGAGGCTTGTAGGAGTAACTATTTGGGGTTTTCCACTGAGCTCAATCGTGACCATTTGTTTTTGCATGTGGCACTGTTCCATTTAGTAGTGGGGCAGCAGCATTGGTTTTTCTGATGGACTTCAAAAGCACGTGTGCATCAGCTGGTTCTATTCTTTTGTAGTAGTGCTCTTTTGTTTCAACAATTTCAAAGCCAAACTTCTTATAAAAGTCTATTGCACCCTCATTATTTACTTGGACATGCCTGGAATAAAATTTTTAGTATGTTAGGCCAATAGTCCAAACACTAATTATACCTAATAAATCTCACTTATTGACACCGGTCTCACAATTGCAAATACAGTTAATGATGTCAGATTATAAAAAGGACCAGTTGTCACTTCATTTGTGGTGGGCAAATTGTTTGATTGCTTATATTTTGATATTAAAAAACATTATAATCAGTATTTGATCATTAGTATATTGCATATAATGTATTACAAATAATATGATAGCAAGTCTAGGCTATGTTGCATGATTAATATTTGAAACTGGACCATAATAGTAGTTGTTTAGTGAGAAACTACATGAAGATTATGAAGGTAACTGATATAATGACTTTGCATTAGTGTACAATAACTTCGACATCATCATTACAGCCATATTATGTCCACTGCTGAACATAGGCCTCGAAAATCTCCACCACCCACTGTTGGAGGTTACATGCACCCAATAACTCAATGAAAACAAAACAAAATTACTAATTTGGTAAAATTATAAATAAAATTACTAAGTGCAGAAACCAACACCAATAACATAGAACATACTAATTTGGTAATAATAGTTAAGTTTTATACTCAAAATGAACAATAAAATTTAACAGCTGTTTAAAACCACCAACATTCATACCAGGCTCAATTTGTCTCATTTATGGCAAACTATTAAATGCAATAGATTGATTTATGTATAACCTTCCTACATAAACACATCTACCTTATCTTAATAACAATGATACATAACCTTGAATAGAAAATCAGAACCAAATCTGTCAAAGATTCAACATGTTCTTATGAATACCAAAGGTGTTAAGGGCATATAAACAAAAATTTGAATATTACTTACAAAAAAATGCTGTCGAAGTTTCCGTCTTGTTCAACATACTTGAGCACATGTTCCACCATCAATGTTCCAATACCCAATCTTCTGTATGGGTACAAACATCCCAGAGTCATTATGTAAAGTCTACGAGAGTTTTCCGATGTATCTATCCTACAACAAACAGCTCCAACTACGATGTCGTTGTAATACGCTAGTTTTGCCAATTCACCTGCCTCCAAGACATCTTTGTAAAATTTGTCATTGTATGACACTGGAAACACAACTGTATTAAGCTTTTTCAACTGCTTAATATTATGCGGGGTCACGTCGCCAAGTTCTATTTTAGCTCTGAAAACGAAAAATTATTCCTTTATTTCATTCAATTCGCATGATTTAGTTATCAACGAGGTTGCTATTTAGGTTTGCACGGTCATAAATATTGTCCAAAGGGACATTCGCATTTGGAAGGCAATAAACAAATATTTGGTAGAGTAAAGCTTACCTAGTCATTTTATTAACTATTCTAGTATAAACACTACAATTTTAAATCTAATCTAACCATCTAACACAGTTATATCACACGAGATCAATCCCGCCATCTACCACTAGCTGTCGCTTTACTCGCGTTTTACTTGACAGATACGAAAATAATGTTGCCCAATGTTAAACACCAGAAAACTACCCAGCTCTGATTTTTGGTGAGATTTTAGATTTTATTTAGAATTGATAATAGAAACTATTCGTGTACTCTTAATTACGTAGGTTGTCACACAAATGAACCCTTTCTAACAGTAATTATAGAAAACAGATACTTTCTTATTTTTATTTTATATTCAATGAACAATATCGTCCACTCATCTTTTATTAAATGAATATTATTATTTTGATGGCAACTCTGCGAATTTTCCGTTCGGAAACAGTACACCACTGAGTAATCTTATAAACGCATAGGCAATATTATTTTGGTCTAAAATGTAAACATGGTGACCACTTAGTTATATCCATTTTATATTTATAAAAGCTGTGCCGTATTTCTCCTTAGTGATAAAAAACGATTTGTTTTAATATTATTCTTTATCTATTAATCGTTCGCCTATTCTACAGATATATTTTTGATGAAAAAATTTGGCGCCTGTTTTCAAATCTTTTCCATATTTAAATTGTTTTTGTCTGTCTGTTTTCAGTAAATCTCAATTAGAATTTTGTCAACAAAGGACTTGTCTTCTTCAAAAAGTGTTATACTATATGAAAATGATGCTAAATATACTGCGCCAAGTCAGAACTCAAGTAAATTATCATTTTATGTTCAATCTTAACAGGTTTCATACGATTAAAAGAGTGCGTTATCAACTTGCAACGCCAAAGGCTGATATTGCCAAAGGAGACTCTTCGTCATTCAAAAATATCGAAATGGCTCCGCCAAATAACAGGATCTTGGGCGAGTTGTTCCCAGCAGCCCGGGCTATGCCAATGATATTAACAAACAAAGAATCTGTTGTTCTCTCTTTCGATGATGTTCCAGGACCGAGGGCATTAAAATATTTGTCAAACGTACGACAGTATTTATCGCAAATTGGGACGCAACTTACGGCTGGAATACTCACCCTTGGACTAAATATAGGTACTAGTATTTCTGAAAAGATACAGATTTTTATAAAAATGTCATCGCTTCTTATATAGGTATGCAGTCTTGACACAAGTATTTCCAATGTTGCTCAGGATAACTTAACCCTGTACCCACCCAACTTTCATTAGAATCCTTTCGTAAATGTCGGTCCATTGGACCTCAATATCTTCGATATAACTTACCAAGGCGCGTTTCAACTCCATATCACTTGAGAACTCGTTTGCTCCAGAGCTAGCAATGACAAATTTAATGATAACAGATAAGCATAGGTAATAATTTTTCTAGGCACATACATCAACAATAAAAAACCATTAAAGAGTCTTTCCGTGCTCTTCGATGAATATGGTCCTGTGGTCCGCTTCGTCAGTCCTGTCGGCGGTGACATTGTGCTCATAAACCACCCGGAACATATCCAAAAGGTGTACAGTATGGAGGGAGATGCTCCAGTCAGGTCTACCCTTGACTCACTAGAAAAGTACAGAGTGGAACATAGGCACCATGCTTATGGAGGCTTATATACTGTGTAAGTTAAATATACATAATACACTAAATTGGATCTTGGTGAATCCTGCAAAAAAGCGAATGAGGGTTTTCCGTCACGCAAACTAGGTTTTGGACGCGGCGGTCTGTTGTCTCGGGCGACGGGCGCAGTGCGGCATTGATGAAGAACAATAACTGTTTATCAGTTGTTGGTCTCCGTCAATGCCGCTCTTCATGGTCAGGCGTATCACTTACCATTAGGTGAGCGTCCTGTACAATGTAAACATAAAAAAATGTTATCATCAAGACTATCCCACGATGCGATCTAAACTCCTGCTAATCTCCACATTGTCCAATCGCCATCAGGAAGGCTCACTGCTTTGCTTACTTAATAAATGTAGGTACTTACGTTATCTTCCTACGTTTAACTACCAGACATGGCCAAGAGTGGGCACGACAGAGAGAAATGATATCCAGTCCACTGCACAACGCAGTGGGTGTACATTTGCACGGGCTAAACGACGTGTGTGAAAATTTCACGCAGAAGGTCTACAACATGAGAAACTACCAGGACGAGGTTCCCAAAGACTTGTACAAGGAGCTCCATAAGTGGGCTTTTGATTGTATTGGTGAGTATGGAAACTTGCTACATAATGGGGTAATATCACAGATTAAATAATATATACTACTTATTAAAAAGCGTCGGTGGCTCATTGGTGTGGTCTGGTGCCTTCCGATCTAGATGGTGCAAGTTCAAATCCCGCCACGTACCAATGTATTTTTGAAAATTATGTACGTTTTTCTCACGCTCTTACGGTAAAGGAAAACATCGTGCGGAAACCTGCGCACGCATACGTAGAAATTCAGTCGTGTTTGAAGTCGGCCAATCCGCACTGGGACTAAGGCCTATCCTATACACCTCATACATACGGGTAGGCTCGTGCCCCTCGTAGGGGACGTTTAATGAGCTGATGATGATGAATATTAAAAATATATAAACTCTTAAGGAGGTAGGCATATCAAACCGCAAGAAAAAAATATTTTGAAGACCTTGCATTCCATTATGTTTTTAATAAAAGGTAGGATATGAAGAAGCCTTTTGACCGTGCTAGGGTGGCTAGTTAGGAGAATGATTATAAGACAATTGCTGCTGAAAAATCTTTATTGGATTTATATCATCATAGCAAACCTTTGAGTCAAGCAAGGCTTACTTAATACTTAATTCAATTGACGTACCTAATTTTATTAACACGTCGTAGTTGTAACAATGTAAAGATAAAATTACCGGGAATAGGTAGGTCACTTACATCAGTCGTCTTGGGTGTCGGACGCGCGGCAGTGTTGACGGAAAATATTAACTTCCCGTTGTTATTGATTTACTTCAACACTGCTTATGTATGTCATGATCAGGCCTATCACTTCCCACCAGGTTAGTGAGCTGACCGTCCCGTTCACTTAAAACATCAAGCAATAAAGGGTACACCCTAGTGTTTAAGCTACCTGTTTAAAAGGCCTACATACATTTACTTAAATAAGTTCTGCAATTTCTATTTATAAATCTTTCGATTAATATTGCTGCCTTACACCCTAGAATACTTCGCAGCCTTTTAAGCTGCCCAACATGTTTATCTTCTACTCAAGGATTGATCGTGTTCTCGAAGAGATTCACCATGCTTGACACGGAGCTCGTCTACAGCCAATGTGACATGTCCTGGCTATACCACAGCCTGGAGAAGGCTACTGATGCCATCATCAAGTGCGAGTCAGGGTTACACTTTTGGAAGCTTTTCACTACACCGGCTTGGCATTCCTTGGTCAAGTATTGCGATAGCTTGGATAAGTATGTAGAACAGATAATTTTGAAATTATGAAGTCTGGGTTGGTTTTTTAAATTGTTCACTGCTTTTCAGTTTAATTGGTAAACACGTGTTAGAAGCGGAACAAGCCATTTCTTTTAAAGCCAAGTCAGACGACGGCGATCCTAGTAAGTTGCTTCATTTTTCATATGATGTCAATGTATTAGGTACTTACATTAATCTTAAAAAACAGATTATGCCAGTTTCTATTACCCTACTTTCGTTGATGTACTGGAACGTCCCCTTGATGTCGTTTACCTAAGTGAGAGGGAGAAATCTGGTAATCTTAAAAAAATAAATTTTAGAGACACCAACTTAACTGCAGTGACACTACTGTGTGTACATTTTTTGTAGTGTTATAATAGCAATAATTATTTTACGGCAGACCTTTAGTAGTAAGAGTAAGAGTAGAAAGTAATTTAAACTTAGCCCACATAGTGGCTCCAGTTTACTATTGAATTAAATTGCAAATAAATAAAAACTTATGCAATTTAAGCTGTACGAGCGAAATCAAAATCCGTTACGTAGTTTTAATGATTTCAGCATACATCATATCAGGGATATACTCGTAGGGCCACTATGTTTTATACTATTTAGGGTTGATTTGGGGAAGGTATTTGTTCACACATCCGTAAAGAAGAGAATTAAAGATACAGACATAAATCGCATAATCATTAAGTTGAAGTTATTTGTTGTCAGTCTGTCAAGTCCCTTAACCCTTTGACCGTCAATGACGCCATAAGGCGTCAGACAGTAGTTTCTAATTTCTATTGTGTTTGGATTCCCGGCGTTCGATGGGTTATATTTTGTCCCTAGGTCAGCATTCAACATTGATAAATGCAATGCTCTTGGGTGATGAAAAGATGACCGCGGAGGATGTGGCTACTGTTATAATGGACATGCTTCTTATTGGAGTTAACACGGTAAGTACTTTAAATACTATTTAGTTATGTAAGGTACCTAAAAATTTAATTTATTTGCCGAATAATTAATAAATAAATATAAAAATATGTAGTGACATTTACAGAGCGCCATCTATTCCCAAACTAAGTATTAGCCTGTAATATGGATATTGGATACTAAATAACCTTGGAAGAAGATTACTCCGAGTAAATAACGGATAAACATAACATATATACCTTTTTTGTAAATACATACAAATACAAAACAGAAGTGTTCATGCACACAAATGTTTGTACTGCCTGGGGATCGAACCCGGAACCCTTGGTGTAGCCGACGCCTCAGCCATTACACCAGATAGGTCGTCCCACGTCCCACGTGATAATATTTACTTACAGATAACTTCTTCCATGTCGTTCCTGTTATACCACCTTGCCAAGTATCAAAGATCTCAGAAACTGCTTCATGAGGAAGTGGGAAAACTAGTTGTAGACCTTAGAGATATAACAAGTTTGAAAGACAAAACACCATACCTTCAAGCTTGCATCAAGGAAAATCTTAGGTACCTTTGTTATTATTTCTTTAGACAAATTTTAAGAATTCGAGTTCATTATCCATAGATAAAGCATACTTTATCATATTTTGTACTAATGCATACTTTATCATATTTTGTACTAATGCGTTTAGGACTGTTAACTGATTCGTGTCTTTACCGCTAAAATCGTGTATGCGATAGTCATTATTATTAATTAACCAATAATATTTAGGCAATACGTGGTATCTTACTAAGGGCAATAAGAACAACGATGTCCTTTAATTTAATGGGTTAAGGCTAATTATTATGACAATTATCCTTACAGATTAGTGCCTCCAATACCAGTTCTCACCCGAATTCTACCAAAGAATATAATCCTGGATCGATACAAGTTAGTTTATATATTATATTTACGTTAGTTTATATAGTATATTACTTTATTATAAAGTTCGGGTGGCAATCTCGATCGAATCGAATCGATCTTTGCTTTGCTCGATTTTACCGTTTTTCTCGCCATTAAATGCGCATCAACACCCATCAATAATTAACGCTTTAATAATTTCAAGTGTGGCCACCCACTTTTCCACGTTAAATTTATCGAGACAGTAACGGCATTTATGGGCATTAGACGTTAAGCCCTAGTGTGGCCCAGCATTACGTTACGGATAATCTCTGAAATGGCTGGTCAGATTTGGGCGGGACATTTTTTGGCAAATAGCTGATGTATTATAAAAAACTTAGGCTACTTTTATTTTAGGAAAAATCTTTTTGATTAAATAAAAAGTAATGATGTTCCGCGCGGCTGCGCGTCGCGTGAACTGCGCGTTTTAACGTGATTTTAGGTTACGTATGTATACAACTATGTATTATATAATCGAAAGTTTGCGTGTAAGTTTGTTAGGTACTTCTCACATTGTAAGGGCTAAAGTGGTTTTAGTAAAATTTAGTATGGATTAACTTTAACATTGAACAAACAGGTCACCACCAGTATTTATGCTATCCTAAAGGATGGAAAAAAAATACACAGATTAATAATATAGTTATTAATTTCAGTATCCCTCGAGGCACACTTATCATAATGTCAACTCAGGATGCAGCATTAAAGGAAAGCAACTTTGAGGATGCAGCTACATTTAAACCGGAGAGATGGTTAACAACTGACGCTAAGGACTATCATTCCTTTGCCTCCATACCATTTGGACATGGGTCAAGGAAATGTCTTGGGCAAAATATAGCAGAGACTTTGATGACTTTGTTAACAATAAGGGTAATTTATTAAACCAAAGTAAAACTCAACATTATCACTCAATGGAGAACTATCCCCACAAACAATAGGTTTTCATTGTCTATGCAATAAGTCTTCATGATAGGGGTGACCATAACACGAAATTGTCAGTATGGTTTTGGTATCGGGGGCGAGGCAGTGCCCCCTACAAGTTAAGCGCGAAGCAAACACTGCCGTACCATACTTTACAAGTTCAATTTTACCACATTTTCTGGCCCCAATTTGAAAACCTTTGGATAATAATACCAGAACACTGAAATCTTTGTCATTGGCTAGTTTTTTATAGAATGTTTTTGGTGGGATTAACTTTTCACAAGACAATCTCAACTGCTAGCCTTTAGTTGAGACTTCTTAAAATGTTTCATTGAGAAAATAATAAGATTGTTTTTTTTTATTTTTCAGGTAATTCAAAAGTACAAGCTGGAATATCATTATGGTGATATTGAACCAACAAAGACCTTCATCACTAAACCTAATAGAGCTCTCAAAATAAGATTTATTGATAGATCCTAAACCAAGTGTAAATTAATGATAATTATTACCAAATGAACTTTTGATTAAATATAGAAATAGGATAAAAAAACCCTTGATACCTTACAAACAAATTTTATTGTAAAACTTAAAAGCTACATAACATAAAGGATATTTACCAAAAATAAACATCTTTTATTTATTCAGGGAATCTTATAGCCAATCAAATAATATTTTTAATGATTTTTTGCTAAAAAAACTATCTCTGACGCCTTGATGTAAATATATTCAGGTATTTTCCTCTCGTCATTTCCTTAGCCTCTTCTAATCCCAATTGATATGCCAAGTCATGAAGTTTCTTCACTTCCCTTATAAGACTACAGGTTGAAAGTGAATTTAATTCTGTAACAAAGCATGAACACCCTGTTTAATGAGAATCTAAATCTTGATAGATACATCAAAAAAAGGACAGTGGACCCCCGGTAATTCAGCCCCTGTTTAATCTGGCACCCCCTATAATCCGACATGGGTCTTTTATTTTTTATTCCATATTTTATGTTAATTTAGCTTTACATTAATTTAATAATCAAACAATCGTTCAATTATAGTCAGATTACAAGGTACTCTTCTGTGAAAAAATCAGACTATAGGTGTCTTAGGCACTCTAAAATTCGATAGTCCGACACTGCCCTACAAAATGTTTGTGAGACTACCGGAGGCCAACTGTATAAGGTTAGAATGGAATGTGACACACTGTATTACGAATTATATTTTTTTATTAAGGGAATAATGTGTACTCACGTTGCATGTAACTATAATCTTCTTTTGTTAATCCTTTATTCCAGGATGGTGGAGATTGATTTCCATTATGCACAGGTGCAAACTCTGACACTCCTGGAACTGTGATAGAATCGTTAGAGCATCTGGATCCATCATCACGGTTTGGTAAATTGTTACCATCGCCCATAGCAAAATAAGTTTAAATAATGAACGGTTGTAACTGAAAAGCTCGTACAAAATACAACAACGTAATAAGACAGAATGACAACATTAGAAATGAAAACTCAAATCCCGCGATTTTTGAAAGTGGACACAACCATATAATGCACAAATGCATCAAATTATTGAACGACTTTTAGGAATCTTACTCTGTTCAGGCCATAGTTCCGGGGAAGCTCTATCGAGCTTTTCCAAACTAAGGAGACTTTCTTCCAAGGATGTCAGAGGAATATCATCTGAAGTTGTTTGGCCTAGAACAAAACAAACACGTTCTCCGATTACCATTAGAATCTTGGTAAGTTAATCCATGCCTAACCGTCCATTTTGCTGCAAATTTAGTGAAAACATTTTTTTTGTAATAAACCATTATTATCCTTTGCTAACATTATATATTTACCTTCTTGCACAAAAGAATTTTGTTTCGCGGCCATTTTATAAATTTTGACAAATATAAATAATGCATAGTGAATTTTTTGTCATTAGTTGGCATTGGTAGGCATAGAGTGAAATTACGGCTTTGAGTCACTGCTCATAGCAGTGTTGTATCATTAATATGAAATCTTTGAAACTTATATCATAGACAATGTAGTAGAAATTTCATGGATGACAGTTCTTTAGTAGTTTTTCTCTCTTTCTTCCGGCTGCCAACTCTAGGCAAGGTGCGTACGCCACATGGTATAATTGTAAAATAAATAGTGAATACGTTTTTATTTTAGATAAAAGCCACAATTTTATCGGGCAAGGTGATTGCTAATTTGTAAATAGATATGTAAAACTTAAACATTGTCTGTATTGATGTAATAATGGACTTCTTCGTCGACACGGTTCTCCATGCCCAAAATGTATATGGTGTAAATAACTTACTAAATGGATGAATTTTGTGATATGTTTAGTAAAAATAAGAAACAATTAATGAATTAATTTTGTTGACCATCCCAAATAGTGTCTTAGTAATATTTTATTAATAAATTTACAATAATTAATTATAACCTAAAAAGCTGTTCTGGTGCAAACATTTGATGACGGCTTGCTTCTCCACATTCCATGCTAATCTAGGTTTACCTATTTTCGTATACTAAATCATTGGTAAATTACTCGCATATCCTTTCTATCTCATTATTGTTTTCCATTTGGCTTTTTCAGATGCGTTCCGTTACGCTAAAAGATGTTGAACAAGACAAGGTCGTCAAGACCGTCGCTGCTCATTTGAAGAAGTAAGTAAAAATGTTATGAATTCAATTTAAAAGTCCGTAAATTATTTGCTTATCATAATTGTATTCTAAACTATTCATATATTATTGTTGGTTTCCAGAATGGGCAAAGTTAAGGTGCCAGAACACATGGACCTGGTGAAAACTGCCCGTTTCAAGGAGCTGGCGCCTTATGACCCTGACTGGTTCTATGTAAGATGCGCTGCCATTCTCCGTCACATTTACATCAGGTCACCAGTGGGTGTTAAGACTGTCACCAAGATCTTTGGTGGACGTAAACGCAATGGAGTCACACCCTCACATTTCTGCAGGTAAATAAATCAATTTGATAAAGCTTACAACTTTCAGATCAACCTCATAAAAATTGTTTGATTTAATAAGATTTTCTTTATTAATTTAGAAAAGTCTTCCTGCTAGTTATGTTACCCATGTAACCATAACTTTATTTTAATTTAATTTAGAAAATTGAAATGAGGATTTTTTTGAGTACTTGTTGCTGTAGTGAACTATTTGTACACAATCGATTTGTTTTATAATTTTGAATTTATTGAAAAATGTATAGTTGAATTATTTGAAACTAATTTCTCATGTAAGTGACTGTATGGGTTTAATGAGAAAATAAATATCCTTTAAACATAATATTGGGTCTTCCAAAATGTGGAAGCTTTCCCTTAATGTTTTCTTGTGCTGATTTAGTGTGCAACAGAAACCCATAATATCAACAAAGTTTAAACAAAATGAACAAGCATTCTATAAAAACTATAAAACAAATGGCATTTGTTAACTTATATGATACAAATATATAGCTAGCCCTCTCTTAGAACTGAGTGAGCTATTAACTATTTCAGATTTTGTTTGTAATTGAAGATTACAAACAAAACCTGAAGAAGATTGCTTTTACAATATGTTTTAAAAACTTATAGTAATTGATAATTAAATGTTTTTTCTAGAGGGTATGCACACACACATAATCCTGTATGTTGAAACACTTATTCTAACTCGTTATTACAATATTACTTTTCACATAGAATACTTACCAGTATTCTTGAAAAGTAATATTGTACTCAGTGCAATTTATTATTTAAAGTAAATTGTACATATTTTGTATCTTAGTCTATATGTATTCCCGATGTAGGGCACAAGCCAATTCACATATTTAAGTAGATTGGGCTATATACTGCTCAATGCGGACTGTTATCATCCTTTGATAACAGTCGAAACTATATGCTTGGCATACTCTTTTATTCATCATTCTTTATCTAGATAGCCCCTACATAAAGCCTATATTAAATAAAGAAAAGAAAAAAATATAATAGACTTAAAAAACTAAGTTAGGAATAAGCTTAGAAATTTTGAAATAGTCAAATTTCCAGGGGTTCCCAAACTAAGCAAAGCCTGTATCTTGGGAAACCAATTTCCAATGCATTACAGAGTTTTATTAAATAACATTTGTATTTTAATCCTAATCATAAAAGATCAGTAGTGTGTAAGTTTTTAACTATATGTATGTTCATCTATATGAGTGTCAGTTTGGTTATAGTCCAGACAAGAAAGAAGCTGTATTACCTTTAATTTCACTTCCCTCACAGAGATATCACTAAAACAGCAACTCTTAGAAACAGTTTTGTAAACAGACATGACAATAACGAGTGAATCTTATGGCAAAAAACTACACTTCTTTACTCCTCTCATTGTTCAACTGACATGTTTTATTTATTCTAGATCATCAGGCAGCATTGCCCGCAAGGCGCTCCAAGCGCTGGAGGCCCTCAAACTGGTCGAAAAGGCATCTGATGGTGGCCGCATCCTCACCATTCAGGGCAGGCGTGACCTCGACAGAATTGCAGCTCAAGTCCGCCTAAAGGCTAAGCAAGCTGCCAAGCAACAAGTGATTGTTCTGTAATTTAATGCAATAAAAAACTAATAAAATAATTGGTTTTTTATATTAAACTATCTGTGTGTAATCCTCATATTTGAAATCTCAATGAAAACTAATTTCGACAACGCCAAACTTGAAATTGTCGTCGCACAAGTATAAAAATTATTACCACTTTAGTTTCGGAGTTATAGCTATAGGTTTATAAATAATTACTAACTTTTGATGTAGTTTTCAAGTCACTAGTAAATCCTTTTCTCTTTTAAGCTCGGTACAAAGCCATAGCTGGCGTGCGATAAGGAGGATGCAAGATATCGTGCATGAATCCTATACTTATATATTATCTGGCATTGCTGTGGTACCTATTTATTTATTTAATCTTTATGCACAAACAAAATATGTACAAAGGCGAACTTAATGCCGAGTAGCATTCTCTACCACCTAACCTTTGGGTATGCAGAGAAAGACAAAAGGTGTGGCGAGAAAAGAAGAGAAGAAAAAGTTTGACAGTAACAAATAACTAAAAATAAATAATATACTAAAGAATATATATACGTAATTATGTATATAAATAAAAATAATAAATATACATAAACAAATACATAATATATATTTACCATTACTCGTATATAATAAATAACATATATAATAAAATTAAAAAATAATGCCAAGCAATAAAACACATTAGTAAGACAACCAGTGAGATTCAAGGAAAATTTAATAAAGTAAAATAAAGACTTACGAGTTAAGTTGAAGGAAAAAGAGCTTTACCTATCTAGACGACCAGAATCGATTCACCTAGTAGTTATAATTATTATTTAAGCTATTAAAAATAAATAAATATTAACTGAGTTTCACACAGCGCCATCTAGCTAGACTATAATATGGGTACTAAATAACAACGGTGTTAAATACAAAAATCGTCATCAGCTCATTATATGATTTATTTGTCCCGCGGAAGGGCACGAGGACCACACAGATTTATACACTACAGGTATAAATCCTTTAGTGTATAAATCTGTGGCACGAGCCTTTCCCAAGGTTGTTTGTTGCTTAAACTTTAGTCATCCACGCTTACCCAGTGCGGATTGGCCGACTTCACGCAGAACCTTTGAATCTCTTCGTAGGTGTGTGCAGTTTCCCTCACGACGTAAAAGCGTCCGATAAACGACATCATCATTTCAGCCTTTGGATGTACACTGCTGGACATAGGCCTCGTCCAATGTTTTCCATATGTACCGATCTGAGGTGATATACATCCAGCGCTTTCTGGCGACCTTATTCAGGTCATCCGTCCTCTTGCTTAATAAAATTCCGAAAATTTTGATTACACTTGTGTAGCGGGTGTTGATGCAGGTCGGAAGTTAACAGTCCACACCAATAAGCCAACGACACTCAACATATTGAGATGTTGAATAAGATTAAGATCATCTTGGAAGAGGCACTGCCCCCAAATACAGGGGTCTAGGCTCTGAATATGACTTTGTCCCATTCGGTCTCGAGACCCTTGGTCCGTGGGGCCCTAGCGCTATTAGGCTTTTTCAAGAAATTTCCAAACGATTAGTCGACATCACTGGAAACCGGAGATCTGGCAGCTACCTCGGTCAAAGGATTAGTTTAGCGATTCAAAGGGGTAACGCTGCCAATATCTTCGGAACTTTACCTAAGGGGTTAGTTATTTTAATTATTTTATTTAGTTATAGTATTTTATTTTTAAGGTTTTTATTTTTTTTGAAAAGAGTAACTACTGAGTTTCTTGCTGGTTTCTTCTCAGTGGAAAACTACCTCCCGAACCAGTGGTAGCTTCATTTGACATTCATAAGTGTTCTTTAAGGACCTAAACTGAATAAACACTTTTCATTTTCATTTTCATTTGTTGTTAGTGTTATAGAGTATAGTATATATATATTTCTTTTCATATTTCCGATATAATATTATGTTATTTCTGGTCCGTCCAGGATCATCGTTAGCGTTATGATGACCGGTCAATGATACCCAATTACTCCTATTTTTTTTCCATAAGTTGGTACCTTAAATGCGTGAAATCGCTGAATCCTTACATCGGCAAAAAATGAGTTTCGGTTTAGTTCCGCCGAGCTTTGAAAACTCCGCAACTCAAATTATAATGGAAGCTCATAGAATATTATCATACGCGGGTGTATATGGTTCAATCGTCCACGCGGGCCCAGTGTGGATTGGACGACTTCACGCACAACCTTTGAATCTCTTCGCTGGCGTGTGCAGGTGTTTTCCTTCACCGTAAGAACGTCGAATTTCAAAAATACATTGGAACGTGGCAGGATTTGAACCCGAGCCGTCCCGAAACACACCATAGAGCCACCGACGCAAAATTAAAATATTTAAGTAACAATATTCAATCATACATCAACATAACAGAAACACAATGCGTTAATGTATGAAAAGTAGGTAATATTTTAATCTTTAACCTATAAACCGCCGTGATTCCAGACCTCGGAGGACCTGTGGAGGAGGAGAATCTATTGTGTCTGTTTAATCTATGCAACTGCGCCGGCTAAAGTGTAATTACAAAATTACAACATATATAAATGTATTTGTTACTTTATTGTTTAAAATAATAAATTAACTTTATTTAAACAATGTAGATATATTTTTGCTCAACATTTTGGCGCAACGTCTGCGGGACTTCTTTCGTGAAACAGACTCTATAAATATTCCTGCTTTGTCATTATTAGGGATGAAGCGATACCTTTGGGGTATCGATATTTTTACTTGATATTGTATCAGTCGACAAGTATCGAAATGTAATCGGTATCGATTAAAAAGTATTGATACTTACTCATATCGAACAGTTTTTGGAAAATCAAGTTAAAACTTAAAGAAGTGTTCAAATTCTAAATTCGAAAATTACTAAAAGACTGGTTCTCTAGCGATACTCTTATTTTGAAAAATTTTTGCTTATTAAATGATTCATTGGGGTAATTATTATTAAGCCAACTTTAAAAACAACCCTTTCGCAAGGTAAAAAGGTAGGTGCTAGTTTAAATAAATTAGTACAGAAATAATGCTGGGGATTAGGCTTTAAATCATCCCATTCCTCCAATCGCTAAAAATTGAAAGGTGCAGGCTGGATTTTTTTTATCATCTATAGGCAGACATTTGACCGCCATCTCACCTGATGGTAAGTGATGATGCGGCCTAGGATGGATCATGCCTGCCTAGAAACAGCCTATTCACTCTTGCCTTGAAGACGGCCAGATTGACGCATCATCACTTACCATCAGGTAAGATGGCGGTCAAATGTCTGCCTAAAGGTTATAAAAAAAAACTATCCACACGTACTTGGAAGGAAGCACATCTGGGAAATAACTTGAAAGGTTTTTTCAACTATAGTAAAGTACTGATATGATATGAGTACTTTTTACCAATACCTACTAGATACTTATAATAAAGCATGGATACTAAAAATACTTGGTATCGGATAAAAGTATCGAGTATGTACTTGTATTTACTCATATCGTGTCATCCCTAGTCATTATTATTTTCATTGTCAATCTGACAGCTGACGTGCTAGACAGAACCTAACGCTGCTGACTTCAATGACAATCAAATCATTCGTATTATAGGACAGTTTTGTCGACTCCATACAATTGATTAGATGTGCTTGTTATAAATATTATGCAGTGATCCCAAAATGTTGGTGACATTCGGACGTCCCGTTTGTTTAATCGTTTTAGTAAATATAATATCATGTGCGTTATGTTTGCGTCAATACGGAACGCCAGGTAATACATTGTACGTGGCGGGGGAAGAACTTGACAATGGCAAATATACAATAATAAACAGATTTTCGGAGAGCAAGGATCATTCGTATTTGGAACGAAGAAAACGCGATGCGGTTCCTACGCCGACACCGACACCGCCACCCGCAACTCGGAAAAATATAAGTACCTGGGTAACGATCTATTTCCTTGTTATGTCCAATAAGTCCCCTTTGTTATTTTGTTATTTATTGCCGGACAAAGTTGTAGCGGAGATTTGTCGTGAAACTTGTTTGTTTATTGAGCACTTTCTATATTTGTTATCGAGATGACGTCGTACTTTTACGGTATCGATCTAAGAGGGTATTTATTCTTGGATGCAGTTGCCAAAATATAATTTACAGTGAACATAATAATAATAAGAGTGACATGACTTAGCAAAATATGAAAACAAGTTTTCATCTGGTTTTCACTCATGTTTTATCAAATTATATCTACCACAGGTCATTTAAGATAAATATATTATTGATGTTAAAATTAAAATTAAGCACATGTAATCAGACTACACTTCATCTTGTTGCTATAACTATTCAAGAACAGATAGTCTTGAATAGTTATTTAAGTTAATCACATGTCATTACAAAATCTAAATGGTAATATTTGTTATTGCTAGCTACACATGATTACTTAGTTATCTAAGCTGAAGAATTTTAATTTCTAAATAATTATATGGAATAGAAGATTATTGAAATAAAGTGGGCCAAGAAAGAAAAAAACTTCTCATATATAAACTACACAGTTTTCAATATTAAGACTACAATCTTTTTGACAGACAACCCATCTGAAGGACAATCATCAGCAGCTCATGGTCCACTGGGTGGGTGAAGGTTCTAATGTAATCATATGTCTGGCAAGAGACTCCAGTCCCAGGAACAAGGGTGGGATTTCACCATCAGCCTTGTTCATATCATATGATTATGGGAAAAACTTCACAAATAAAACTGAAAACTTCAGGTTGGGTAACACCTCTGACAGTGGATATGCACAATTGGATAAGTTCTTCAATCATCCAAAATATCCAGAATTTGTAAGTACTTAATAGAGTTTCTAAATGTTTCTTACTTAGTTTTGAGCTATGATTGACTAAATAACAATTGTATTCCATGGAATTGTGATTTAGTTATATGATAAACTTCAACCCTGTTATGAAAAAAGGAAAACAAATTGAATTAAGAACATTGTGCATCTATTTTGACTATTTTTTAAAATTGTTAGAAGAAAAGTACTTAATGTGTCCTAAAGTACAACATGCATAAGCATTTTATGCAATGAAAAACTTGGAATAAACTAATATACTTTTTTTATTTATATAGGTATAAATAAAAAATGAAATATATAGATTTTAATCATTTTCATGATTTATAGGCCACTTTTCCTAGAAAAATATTTAAGTCTTATCTATTATACATAATAATTTTACTTTTAGTGTGTGTTTGTGGATTCAATGAACAAGAAACTTTACTACACAAGTGATAATGGGCGCAACATCCACAGATCAGATTTGTCTTTTCATCCCAGTGAATTGGCTTTTGATGAGGAGTTCCCTGACAAATATGTCATCTTAGATAAAGTTGACTCTACTAGAAAGGTAAAGACTTGATTTTGTTTTCTAAACAAATTTTTAATACTGCAGTTTATTGCAGAAAAAAGGGTTTAGTCAACAACTAAACAGTTGGTGAAATAAAAAATAATTGAAATGGTAAAAATTGCTGAAAAGGCTATGATATAATACATTCTGAAACAAATTTTAAAGGCAAATAATTTAAAGCCATTAATATATGAAATGATTGTGTGAGGTACCATTTTTTGTATATTTTATATAAATAAAGTTTATTTTTAGCTTTACCTTACATTGGATGGAGGAAAGACTTTTAAGATGATCAGTGGATTTGTTAAGACATTTTCCTGGTCATCTGGCCCTGGATTTTCAAAGGTGTTCTATGTAGAGAGGTGGAAGCCAGACATGACAAGTACAGTGTTTGGTGCTAGTGACCCAACAGACTTGATCAATGCTGATGTCCTGTTTGAGGAAGCCAAAGATTTTCAAATTAAGGGTGACTTCATGTTTGCAACGAAACAGTCAAAAGAGGTAAGTGCCAATAATTATATTAAATATGTATGAGTATAATTCTTACAAGAATGTCACAAGCGTACATTTATAAAGCAGTTTCTAGCCATTTTCTGTAGTGATGTGCTTAAGATTGATATCAGAATGTAACAATTAACTTAATATAATAGCTGAAGTTAACAAATGGTTGACTATCCATGTGTTAGCTGAGTATCATGCTTTGTTTTATTTAACAAGCCTGTTATGTTCTTCTGCTGAGCAAGGGCCTGCCAGCACAGGACATTGTGCCACATTGGTCTATAACTCACCAGGCATGCTCAAAGCGATTGGTGCGTATTTACAAATACCAGCCTTAGTGTAGGCGGGACCAACTGCTTGACTTGGATATAGTGTTTCGGTCTCTTATTCAAATGTCGACCATTTCAATTTGCGATATTAGTAATCAAACTAATTGTTTGGTGATATGATCCGTGGCTAAAGTTTCAAAGTGTAGTAGTACCTGGCATATACCTGCCCATCACATATTCTATGCTACAGATGATACAGGCACTGTATATATGTGAATTTAACCGCGAATTATTTAATTCCGTGTAATGATAAATGCATATCAAGAAATATATCCCCATTAAATACATATCTTGCATTAATTTGTGTTCATCCATTGAACTTCAGTTTGGATCACATTCTTAGTTTAGTTTTGTTAGTAATTGCCTTTCTTTTGTTCTTATTTTTGTGTTATAAAGAATACCTGTCTAAGGGTGTGATGTATGATTCCAAACATTGTAAGATAGTGTTCAGGCCATGTGATATTTACATCGATTTGCTTTGTTCCGCGGCATTTGTGTTTCCTGCGATTATCGCACTCTTATCAGACATTACTCTTAGCCATGTTTTTAAACATGACCCTGTTGATAACAATAACATTTATCTTTGTTCACCGTTCAATTTGGACTCAAGAAGGTACCTGTTTGTTAGTTTTTTTTCGGATTGTAAGTGAAGTTTACAAGAGCGATACCAACATAAAAGATAACCATCATAGTACCTATCCTATTCAACCTATCGCAGTCCACTGCTGGACATAGGTCTCCCCCATTTTGCGCCAGATATCCCGGTCCTCCGCTTTCCTCATTCAGCCTCCACCAGCGACCTTTCGCAAGTCGTAGGTCCATCGGGCCGGAGGGCGTCCTACGCTACGCTTGCCGAGACGCGGTCTCCACTCCAGAACTCGTCTGCTCCAACGGCCATCGGTTCTGCGACATACGTGACCAGCCACTGCCACTTCAACTTGCTGATCCGGCGGGCTATGTCGGTAACTTTAGTTCTCTTACGGATTAAATCATTTCTGATCTTATCCCTAAGAGAGACCCCGAGCATAGCTCGTTCCATTACGCGTTGAGTGACTTTGAACTTGTGAACCAATCCCGCAGTCAGTGTCAATGTCTCAGCTGCGTATGTAAGTACGGGTAGGACGCATTGCTCAAAGACTTTTGTCTTTAAGCATTGCGGAATCGTCGACGTGAAGACCTGACGTAACTTGCCGAATGCCGCCCAGCTCAACTGAATCCTCCTACTAGCTTCCCTCTCGAAATTGTGCCGGCCAAGTTGGATGGTTTGGCCCAAGTAAACGTATTCTTGCACAACTTCGAGAAGGATGCCATCGACGCATATCGGTTGTGGCATGACATGGTCATTGAACATGACTTTCGTCATGTCCAAATTCATGCCAAGCCCAACTCGTCGGGAGGATTCATTTAGGCTATTCAACATCTCGGCAAGCTCTTCCGATGACTCTGCAACGATGACGATATCGTCAGCAAAGCGCAGATGAAAAATATACTCTCCATTGACGTTGACGCCTCGTTCAGACCAGTCCAGGGTCTTGAAGACAATCATAGTACCTACTATTTGTTATTTTGATATTTACTATTCTAAATGGTGCGTTAGAAAACTTTAAAAAAAATCAGGGCTGGTGTAGATTGTTCACTTCCGATTTGGAGGGCAGGTTCAAATCCTGCCAGGTACCAATGTATTTTCGGATTTTCGAGATTATATGTATGTTATCCGACGCTCTTACGGTGAAGAAAAACATCGTGAGGAAACCTGCGCACGCCTGTGAAGAGATTCTAAGGTGGTTCTTGAAGTCATTTTAAATGAATTGAAATCAACATTCAGCGAATTCGTTATAGCTTACATTACTCATGCAGTTTCTTGGAGTATTCCAAATTTAAATCGTTGTTTTTGTCATGTCATAACTCTGCCATTTTTCGTGATCTTCCCTTAGTAATCGATATTTTAAATAGGTTAATCTTGTATAATAATAGTAATACATATTATAACATTGACCTTCAATATCTCAAAGATTCTCTCTCAGACATTGCTCAAAGAATAAAACCATTCTTTACTAGTTCGTTTGAAGGACACCCCTTCTTCTTGATGGCGCTGTATGAATGTCTATTATTTATTATTATTAAAAAAAAACAAATATGTTATAATGTCGAATGTTATCAGTGTGATATTTAATATCAGATGATTGCAGTCTCACGTGACTTAAAAAATTAGGCGTTATCTAAGGACTAAAAAGTTTGTTATTTTATTTTAATTTTTATAACACAATCATGTTGTTTGAGTAATATTATATATTTTTATAATGAGTACATTATTGGAAATTTCCAATCCGAATAAAGATGGTCGGCACGCGATTTCCCGGAGGGCCCAGTCTATTTTATTCAAATTTCTACCCAAATTGCAGTATATTTCCTACATAGACTAAGGCCCATATTCAAGAACGAGACTCAACATTGATATTTACTTAAATTAAGTTAGAGCATCGGGGGCTCAATGGTGTGGACTGTCGCCTTCCTATCGGGAGGGCTGAGGTTCAAATCCCGACATGTACCAATCTGTTTTCGAATTTTCGAAAATATATGTACGTTATCTGACGCTCTTACGGTGAAGGAAAACATCGAAACCTTCATGCACGCCTGATGAAGAGATTCAAAGGTTGTGTGTGAAGTCGTCCAATCCGCACTGGGCCCGCGTGGACGGCTAACTATTTCGTTTTGGTCCTATCTTTTACTATGAGGTACTTAATTCATAAAGGTATTTTTAGTTAAAGAGGCGCTCATCTCAAAGCCCATTCGGAATGGGGTTAGCTGTCAATCGTCATATGTAATTCACTTATTTTTCTAATTTATTGTTTCCAATAGTTTTCCTTCAAATATTTATTTAAGACGTTAGAGAAATTAGTATTTTAAAAAAATGCGACCTATTCGCCTCTTACAAACGCAGGTTAAATGGTATTTCACAATAGCCGCGTGGTTAGGTCTGTCACGAGATACAACTTGATTCCATTGCAAGGAAATGCTTCTAAGTGAATAATACGCAGGGAATTAAACGGGTAGTCGCCTCGCTACGTCTGAAGTGTTCGTTTTGCCAGGACTATAATTTGGACCTTTATGGTGACTAATAAAGTCCAAAATGGGGTATACATATGTACGAAGTATGTTTTGTATACTACAATTCTCGAAAGGTGACCCCTGCGCTGAAGTATTTTTTGGAGATGCGATGGCGGAAATTCTTGAATTTTGTTTACGCTGATACTTTTCAGTATTTCGTAATTCTATTGTTACACTCTCATTACAATATTCTTAATCTTCTTCAGATGGCCGCTATTTGTTATCTTTCGTGAATCGTTCTATAACTGTAGTGATTGAAGTGAACGCTACTTATATCGTAATTTGTTTACTTTTGGAAAGTAAAGAATTATTATTATTATTAACTAGGTTTTTGTTATGATTTAGTCATAGATTATGGTTAAATCGGGGGTAAAACCCGTTTGTTGTTTTTGTGTGTGTTGTTTTTAAAAAAGAGTGATGGCATAACGGCTTCTGCGTTAACGGTCGCCGGAAACAAAACACCATCACAACTTTTGATTCTTAAATCATCGGCTTACCATTGCATCCCGCTAATGCAGGGGATGAATTTAAACGCTTCTGTGATTATACATTTGTTAGAATTCGATAATTATAACAAAAGCCAAATTATGGCTAGTATGAGTAGAAGAGTAGGTACATACCTATAACTTGCCATAATTTGGTATTCAACATGATTCAATAGGTATTTGTGTGTCATGGTAGGTACTTATTGTGTTAGTTTAGAATGTGTTTACATCATTATAAATGTTAGTTGAAGTACTAAGAACCTATTAAGTTTCTTGTTGATGTAAACGGATGCATTTTGAACGTTGCCACAAGTATTACTTGCAAACCATAATCGTCTATCTGGGACGTAAGTTTTAAATTACGCACAGGTAGTGATATAGTGATCAAAAAGCATCGGTGGCTTATTGGTGTTGTCTTCCGGATCTGGAGGTGCACCCTCCAGATCCGGATCATATTCCGCCACGTACGAATGTATTTTCGAAAATATATGTACGTTTATCTTTCGGTGAAGGAAAACATCGTGAGGAAATCATAGGTTCATAGGTTCATGTTCATCATCATAGGTTGTGCGTGAAGTCGGCCAATCCGCACTCGGCCCGAGTGGACGGGTTAAGACTATACACCCTATAATGTTGGCTAGTGATTTTTCTCTAGGATTACTGTTTTTATCGACATAGCACGCCGGGTCAGCAAGATGAAGCGGGAGTGAGCTGGTCACGTATTTCGCTGGTTTCGCTCCAGAATCCGCGAAATACTCGCTGAGTATTTCGCGGGTTCTAGAGTGGAGACCACGTCTTGGGAAGATTGTCATAGGTCGCCGTTATATTTTGTTTTTTTCTTCCAATATTTGTATGATCAAAACAGCGTGGGACTGTTGTTTTCAGCTAGTAAAACAAAGTTATTTAAGTTACGTTTAACTTGGACTCAAAAAAAATTGTGCGATAATATTAAACAGTTATATGAAATAGGTATTCGATTGATAACAGTTTTGCCTTGTTCGGAAATATAAATTGGCTTTGTCCATTGTAGGTTGACACATAACACTGTGACCTGATATCGACTTTTATAAAGAAAGCCTGTTAAAAACAATAAGTGCTTTAACGTAGTTAAAGTAAACAATTGACACTCGTTTTTCGTACTTTAAATAACTGTATTGTTTTAGTATAAGAGGTGCAAAATCTAATCTATGATTCAACTATTTTATGTATGATTTTTGCCAATATTATCATCACATCGGCTCATTATACGTCCCCACCGAGGGTTACGAGCCAACCCGTAAGGGTGTATAGGCCATAGTCGTCCACGCGGGCCTAGTGCGGATTGGCTGCCTTCACGCACAATACTTTTCTTCACCGTAAGAGTGTCGGATACATATAATTTCAAAAAATCAAAAAGATATTTGGTACCTACGTGGCGGGATTTGAACCTGCGGGGCTCCAGATCGGAAAGGAACAGTCCACACCAATGAGTGGCTCATAAAGTTATGTTAATTTGATATAATAAAATTAAATGAAACATTATTATTGGCTTGTAGTGCGAAAATCCCATGGCCAATGGTATATGATGCGGTGAGGTTTTCCTAAGGCAGATTTTTTTTTGAGAATACTTGTGGTACTACCACTAGTATTCTCTAGTGGAACTACCACTTGGTGGATCAATGACTTGCTTTAAGGTTCCGAGTGCTTGCTAGAAGTTAACTGTTAGGGATTGGACCACATGATTTTTTTGGTGGAGGCCTTTGTTCGGCTTTGTTGACTTATTATGTTGTTAAATATTCACACTGTTCACATATACATATTGGTAAATATTCACACTAATATTGTATTGGTCAAAGTTGTGAGTGTGTGAGTGAACAATAAAATTGACCTACGGCGAAACAAAACTACAAAATCGTAATCTTAAAAGATTTTTATCTTAATCATTATTTTGTATAGGTACTTGAATGGACAAGTGAATTCGTAACTTATTTCTCCATTTTTTAAATGCACCGGCCGGTATTTTGACAATTGTTGTATATTAAGATAGGTACCTATCAGCTATTTGAAACCACCGTGTATCAACCACGTTTTGTTTATTGTGTGTGTTTAGACTGGTAATTTCGATAGGTAATCTTATCAGTACCTAATTATGACAGTATCATAGTTTTGTTTACCAAGAAAATGGATGTACTTTTGCTCAGTTTCTTTTTCATAGCACCTACTTTGCTTTACATAACTTTTTAATGACAAAGGAATGGTAACGCTATTCCAAAAATCGTTCACCTTGTATATGATGACAATAGCTTGAGCACGAAAATATAACGACACTTTCTGACATTTTGTGTTGGAAATATTTATCTTTCAGTCACCTTCAGCGAGTGCGCGGTACACACACAAACAAACTTCACAATGCAAGGATAGGGAAATTACGTTGATGCCGTGGATACAATACAGTGATAATTTATACTGATAATAAAATCGATACGTGTTCGATCTATTTGTTCAGGAATGTGGAAAAAATAAAAAGACGTTGCTATTTGTTTTGTACAATCTATACGCCAGTGAAAACAAAGTCATTACGTGTAGGTAACGTTTAATCACATCAAGTGTGTCACAGGTGGCATTCAATAGACTTAGAAGCCAAAAATAGTTCAACATTCAAAATGTCGTCGATCTAATAGCTTAGAGAATGGTTTACTTTGTAATAGAGTAGGTATGTATAGTCCAATGCTGTAACATTGGTTAGAAAGATATCTAGTATGAAGGATTTTTCCATTCTGTGGTACTCATTGGTTTAATAAGATGCATATTGGGGATGAAAAAAAGTCATGTATTACAAATAAATGGCGACGAGTTACTCGATTTAAAAGTGTTGGGGTATCGGCCATATCTTATTCTATTTTAAAGGGAGTTTAAGTTTTTTATGTTAGAACATATAATAAGCAATATTTATTGTATTGAGGAGGTGGCGGTAAGTTGAATTGAATTAAAAATCGGCTTAAGAAATTAATGAATAAATATAGTACTAACAAACAAAAATATTTTACGTTACCTTTGTTCATAGATTAACCGTTATCTGTATAAAATATATGATAACCCTGATCTTTTAGGTTTTTAATTTCACAAAGTAAGGAGTCCAAGACAGTCGGAATCCAGACAGTCAGGATACCCACCTGATGGTTACTGATACGCCTGACCATGACAGAGCTCTGAATTGTAGCGTAAGCATATCAAGATGCCGTATGTTATTTAATCCACATAAGATATGAGTTCTCAGTAAGGCCGGCCGTATAATATTGTGTAACGGTACGCAATGCCCGTTAATGGCACTGTTACTTTCATATGTGGATCACTTTGGATGTATCTATGTTGCTCGATTCAAAAATATTATGAACAATTTCTGTTTAATCAGAAAGGGTCAAGATTTCTGGATGATCGCTTTTAGTTTTCGTGTAAAAGCGTCACAAACTTACAAATGTATTTATGATGTTTGTGTCCGGTTTTAGCGCTAATAATACAAGGTAAATTGGCGCTAGGTGGCCTTTTGTAATTGACAAGGTATATTTGTTTATTTATTTATTACATAATATTATGAGTGGCGCTTAAGGACGGAAATATTCTGTATAAGTAAAAGAACTGGATTCATGTGTTAAGATTTTTGATAATAACAAACCGGACATTATTTCTAACCAATCAACCGGTTTTTGTAAGTATAAAACGAGTATCTACGGGTAGAATGATGAATGGTGTCCATTGATTCATGTTTCAGAGATGGTGTCCCCATGACATTACTATCAATGACTTTCGAATAAAGAAAGTGCCCGCATATACCATATAATTATTTTTACGATTATTGCAGATTCATATAAAGATAATTCTCCGGATTGTATGCTTTTATGCGAAAGGGACGTTTTTGGAAAGGGTCGTTTTTGTAAAGGGCGTTTTGAAGTACGTTTTGCGAATGGGGCGTTTTGTGAAAGGGACGTTTTTTGAAAGGGGCGTTTTGAGGAACGTTTCGCGAACGGGGTGTTTTGTAAAAGGGTCGTTTTGCGAAAGGGCGTTTTGCGACCAGGGGACATTTTGCGACGGAACGGGGTACGCCCACCAATCCGAGTTGTGCCAGCGTGGTGGGTTACGGCCATACATGTATAAACTAAAGAAACCTTTATAAATCTGTGGTTACGGCGTAATCTCCTCATAGCTATGCCGTGCACAAAAGTATAAGTATTTTATCGCCCAACAAAGGTGTGGTATAAGTGAATGATGATGATGATAATAGTTTTTTGATAGAGAAGGCTCTCACGATGATTTTTTATTGAACTGGAATGTAAAATTAAAATTTTTCATAAACATAAAGATAATATGCAAGTACATGTATATATATCTCCTTCACATCACTCCAATATATTTCATAAAGTATAATTACTCGGATTGACACACTACACTACACGCATATTGATTCCGTGGGTAAGTCAATGGCCTATGAATATCAATTTACATTAGAACAACTAAGTAAAGTGTGTTGGTATTTTATCACTGTGTTTATTCTGATTCACTTAATATATTGTTTGCAGTCTTAAATCAAATTTAACGTTAAATGACTTCGGTTTAGAGTCGTAAATTCGATGACGCTTGAATTTGTGATCGGATGTACCGATATTCTTAATTTTGAATTCAATTAAAGATTATATTTAAAAATATATGAATCACTATAACTTCCCACTGCAGGGACGTCTTTCCATACAGTATGGGTACGGGTAGAGACCCTTTATTTCGGGAATGCCTTTATTACAAGTAAAAAGTGTATTTTATCAAATCCGTAAATGTATTGTTAAGTAAGGAACTAGGTCTGGAAATAAATCCTGATAATAAATCTCGGGATTTGATTCTAGTAGGCACTATTTTCAATGGAACCTCTGTGGTTGGCGAACCTGATATGCCTTGTCCAATTTTTCATAGTATAAGTTACTGACTAGTGAGCGTTTAGCTTCTGAATGTCAACTGGCAATACACTGGTTAAGGACCTTCGTCTTGAGACACTGAGGTATTCAAGCAATTATTTGTTAGGAAATATAAATGCAAAATCCTTATGGTTTTAAAAGTGTATGCGATTTATAAGCCTGGTACCTACTAACTAGAGCAGTGGTGGCTTTGATCATAGTTTCTATGATCGAAGAGTGGTGGGCTTACTTTTTAAATGGGTGCCACAAATTAAGAAAATTTCCACTTTAAATTGTAAAAAGTAATTGGCCCACAATTAATGTAAAAAGGCTTGTGTTAAAGCTTTATTCGTGTGTTATGGTGTAATGTATTTGGTGCTGTTTGTGAATTCACAGATTTCAACATAAATAAATCCGGTTTTTATAACTCCCGGGGAAATACCAGATTGGCATTGAATTTGTGTGCCTACAATAAATGATTNATCTACGTTCAGGAATGTGGAAAAAAAAAAAGAAGTATAAAATATACCTATTTACTTATATTTATATATCGAATTGTGCTACTATTTGTTTTGTACAATCTATACGCCAGTGAAAACAAAGTCATTACGTGTAGGTAACGTTTAATCACATCAAGTGTGTCACAGGTGGCATTCAATAGACTTAGAAGCCAAAAATAGTTCAACATTCAAAATGTCGTCGATCTAATAGCTTAGAGAATGGTTTACTTTGTAATAGAGTAGGTATGTATAGTCCAATGCTGTAACATTGGTTAGAAAGATATCTAGTATGAAGGATTTTTCCATTCTGTGGTACTCATTGGTTTAATAAGATGCATATTGGGGATGAAAAAAAGTCATGTATTACAAATAAATGGCGACGAGTTACTCGATTTAAAAGTGTTGGGGTATCGGCCATATCTTATTCTATTTTAAAGGGAGTTTAAGTTTTTTATGTTAGAACATATAATAAGCAATATTTATTGTATTGAGGAGGTGGCGGTAAGTTGAATTGAATTAAAAATCGGCTTAAGAAATTAATGAATAAATATAGTACTAACAAACAAAAATATTTTACGTTACCTTTGTTCATAGATTAACCGTTATCTGTATAAAATATATGATAACCCTGATCTTTTAGGTTTTTAATTTCACAAAGTAAGGAGTCCAAGACAGTCGGAATCCAGACAGTCAGGATACCCACCTGATGGTTACTGATACGCCTGACCATGACAGAGCTCTGAATTGTAGCGTAAGCATATCAAGATGCCGTATGTTATTTAATCCACATAAGATATGAGTTCTCAGTAAGGCCGGCCGTATAATATTGTGTAACGGTACGCAATGCCCGTTAATGGCACTGTTACTTTCATATGTGGATCACTTTGGATGTATCTATGTTGCTCGATTCAAAAATATTATGAACAATTTCTGTTTAATCAGAAAGGGTCAGGATTCTGGATGATCGCTTTTAGTTTTCGTGTAAAAGCGTCACAAACTTACAAATGTATTTATGATGTTTGTGTCCGGTTTTAGCGCTAATAATACAAGGTAAATTGGGCTAGGTGGCCTTTTGTAATTGACAAGGTATATTTGTTTATTTATTTATTACATAATATTATGAGTGGCGCTTAAGAACGGAAATATTCTGTACAAGTAAAAGAACTGGATTCACGTGTTAAGATTTTTGATAATAACAAACCGGACATTATTTCTAACCAATCAACCGGTTTTTGTAAGTATAAAACGAGTATCTACGGGTAGAATGATGAATGGTGTCCATTGATTCATGTTTCAGAGATGGTGTCCCCATGACATTATTATCAATGACTTTCGAATAAATAAAGTTACCGATAAAGTGCCCGCATATACCATATAATTATTTTACGATTATTACAGATTCATATAAAGATAATTCTCCGGATTGTATGCTTTTATGCGAAAGGGACGTTTTTGGAAAGGGTCGTTTTTGGAAAGAGGCGTTTTGAAGTACGTTTTGCGAATGGGGCGTTTTGTGAAAGGGGCGTTTTGAGGAACGTTTTGCGAACGGGGTGTTTTGTAAAAGGGTCGTTTTGCGAAAGGGCGTTTTGCGACCAGGGGACATTTTGCAACGGAACGGGGTACGCCCACCAATCCGAGTTGTGCCAGCGTGGTGGGTTACGGCCATACATGTATAAACTAAAGAAACCTTTATAAATCTGTGGTTACGGCGTAATCTCCTTATAGCTATGCCGTGCACAAAAGTATAAGTATTTTATAGCCCAACAAAGGTGTGGTATAAGTGAATGATGATGATGATAATAGTTTTTTGATAGAGAAGGCTCTCACGATGATTTTTTATTGAACTGGAATGTAAAATTAAAAATTTTTCATAATCATAAAGATAATATGCAGGTACATGTATATTTATCTCCTTCACATCACTCCAATATTTCATTATCATAGTAATATAATTACTCGGATTGACACGCTACACTACACGCATATTGATTCCGTGGGTAAGTCAATGGCCTATGAATATCAATTTACATTAGAACAACTAAGTAAAGTGTGTTGGTATTTTATCACTGTGTTTATTCTGATTCACTTAATATATTGTTTGCAGTCTTAAATCAAATTTAACGTTAAATGACTTCGGTTTAGAGTCGTAAATTCGATGACGCTTGAATTTGTGATCGGATGTACCGATATTATTAATTTTGAATTCAATTAAAGATTATATTTAAAAATATATGAATCACTATAACTTCCCACTGCAGGGACGTCTTTCCATACAGTATGGGTACGGGTAGAGACCCTTTATTTCGGGAATGCCTTTATTACAAGTAAAAAGTGTATTTTATCAAATCCGTAAATGTATTGTTAAGTAAGGAACTAGGTCTGGAAATAAATCCTGATAATAAATCTCGGGATTTGATTCTAGTAGGCACTATTTCAATGGAACCTCTGTGGTTGGCGAACCTGATATGCCTTGTCCAATTTTTCATAGTATAAGTTACTGACTAGTGAGCGTTTAGCTTCTGAATGTCAACTGGCAATACACTGGTTAAAGACCTTCGTCTTGAGACACTGAGGTATTCAAGCAATTATTTGTTAGGAAATATAAATGCAAAATCCTTATGGTTTTAAAAGTGTATGCGATTTATAAGCCTGGTACCTACTAACTAGAGCAGTGGTGGCTTTGATCATAGTTTCTATGATCGAAGAGTGGTGGGCTTACTTTTTAAATGGGTGCCACAAATTAAGAAAATTTCCACTTTAAATTGTAAAAAGTAATTGGCCCACAATTAATGTAAAAAGGCTTGTGTTAAAGCTTTATTCGTGTGTTATGGTGTAATGTATTTGGTGCTGTTTGTGAATTCACAGATTTCAACATAAATAAATCCGGTTTTTATAACTCCCGGGGAAATACCAGATTGGCATTGAATTTGTGTGCCTACAATAAATGATTGTGCTTAGTCATATGGAGCGTTGTTATTACAAAATATATAATTTTATCCGTCCTCAGCAGTGCGAGATTAAAAATGTATTATCATCACACATTAAATAATTTCCCTAAATTAAGTTGCATCATGCAATTTTGTGATATTATTATAATATTTGTATAGCGTAAAAATTGTGATGAGGCTGAAACTGACAGAAAAATTTTAGCAGAAAAAACACGAACCAAAAATACCTTGGTCCCAAGAAAGGCTGTTTTCAATAGAATATGTTAAAAAATCACAAAGATAAAAAAATATTCACTCGTTGCAGTCAAAAGTTATAAACGAAAACATCCTTTTTTGGGACCAAGTATATTCATCTGTGTTTATCGCGTTTTTTTTGCTACAATTTTTCTGTCAGTATCAGCCTCATCACCATAACTCCTAAGCATCACATTAATCACATCTAAAAAATTGTTTTTTATAACCAAAAAACAAATGATTACAATATATACGGTATACAATAAATCAATAAAGGTAAAGGTTCTACAGTTTTGCAGACGGTAACAATCGTTTAATATAATTGTATAAATTGACTTCGCACTGAAACATGAATCATTGTCATATGGCTTGGTTAATAAAGAATTGCGTGATTCATTTATCGGTGGTCAATTTGAGTGCATTAGTACATATCCTTTGGTGTCTTATCACGTGGTAGCAAACACTGTTAACGCTTTCTGAACCTTATTTAAATTGGCTAACTTGTATACAAACATCTGTATATCTAATAAAGACATCAAGTATGGGTAATCGACATCAAGTTATTACACCACAATATTTAAAAAAACCTATTGCAAATCTAGTCAGCACCTTCGTAGTATAAAATCTACATATAAAATAAATTGTATCTAAATATTGCATGTGTTTATATAATAAACACATTTAGATTTATTTATTTATTATTTTAAATAAACGAATATAGACAGAGAGGTTACAGATAATCCAAGAGAAAATAATCTATAGTTTCGACTCATGACTTTATAATGCTATAAGTAAAAAAAAGTACCTATTTATGTTGCCCTGGCAATATTTAAAAAAAACTGGGTATTTATATTCTAGAGTTCTAATAGAACACTTGAACCAATATGTCGTTTTCTAATGCCCGATAACGAGTCAAAGCAATGTGATAGTAAGTGGACTTCAACACTTGATTTCCACTTTAAATTCTTATAATGTACACTCCAAACTAACAATATACTAACATGTGAAGTATTTTTTACCTACGGAATTCTGACGTGAGTTACTGGCGTGATAGCGAACTTTAATGATTTATAAATAGTCTTGTAAATATGTATATATTACATATTATTCATATCGTAATATGTTATACATCATTATAAAAGATACTATTGTATTGTACCTAAGGTAACTACCACTCGTTACGTATCGACACGACTAGCTGTCTATGTAATTTCATGGTCGCTTTGTTTCTAGATAATTTCAATTATCTTCATTTTCCTTCACGTAGATATTTAATATACTTAGTTGCGTAGGTAAATAAGATACATTCAATGTTATATATAGTATGTGTTTGTGTTTAATTTTAACTTTAACTGAAAATACAGGGCGGGTCCCTGTATTTTCTAGTGACGTGTGTTTGCATTTATTTACAATTATATAATAAAACCAGCCACTTAATCAATCAGTCTATGAGTCTATAAGCCCTCTGCAGGATAAAACACTTCCCAGAAAGAAAGCATGGTTTGAGACCATGACCTACAACACTAGGTAGGTGTTCGCAGGTTACCACAGGCTTCATGTAATAGAAAGGGTAGGTTATGTTAAATTAGGTATATCATGTAAGTTGAAGGCTGAAGTTGATTCCAATAAATAAATTTCTAAAGTTAGTCAAATCATTTTTTGTCTGAATTGAATCGATTTTGTCTAATGAAAATGAAAGGGTAAACACCTTTCGGACTAAACCTTCTGGTATTATGCCGCTTTCGATAAATCAATTGCCTTAACGTTTTAAGTTATTTTTTAATTCGTGATTTGTAACTTTGAGCAAACCCTAACCAACTTAATGCCGTCAGAAACTAAAAAGAAACATATCTGTTAAGGATAACAATAAGGTATTGTTATATTCGTCTAGGTATTTAAGTTTTTTGAAATTTTACCTATGTCTTATGAATGATGGAAGAACACTGGTTTTATAAACAAAATGGAAATTTATGACAATGCGGCTCCCGCCTATAATAATCTTGTTTTCCATTAAAAAGGATAAAAGTGCAATGATGAACACGGAGTCATAAATCAAAAGCTGTTATGACAAGATAATGAAGTATCTACTCACGTAGACAACTTTATACATGCCTACTCAGGTAAATAATATTGTTTATTCTTTGTTACAGAGGAACACCCTGCACCTATACATCTCGCACCAAAGAGGTCCATTTTACAAAGCCGAGTTCCAGACCGAGCTGGATTTGAGGAAGTTCCACATAGCAGATGTGACCGACAAACGTATATTCGTCTCTGTCATGCACACAGAGACGCTATCCAATTTGTTCGTGTCTGAGATCAACAATAACTTCTCGCAATACAACTTTGTGCAAAGTCTCGAGCAGATTTTGTGTTATTTCCCCGACGGCAACTGGAAAGATAGCTTTTTAGAGTAAGTTGTTTGTCTCATATTCATAATTTTGTACGTACGGAACGTATATATTTTCATGAGTCATGCTCGCGTGCCAATTTATTTGCTAATATTACTATCTCGTGGCAACTCCATGCATAACAAATTAGAACAGGTATGACATGTATTTTGTATTAAAAGGAAGAGAATTTACTAAGGCTTCATAGGAAAAATGCAAATATTAGATAAAACGACTCGTAGATCAACTGAACACTTTTTTCTTTTTGTCAAAACGACACATTACCATACATTTTATATGGCATGACAACACTATGACATCAAGGTGTTAGGTTATCAATTGACGAACATTTAATATGTTTTTTGTATAGAAAAAATAATGAGATATGTGCATTACCATAAAAATAGTTTGATGTTCATCATTTCACTGTCTGGCCAGTTAACCTCCCAATAAAATTATTAATTAATATTTCCAGACACTTAAACAAGCACCTATCAGATAATATGGGGACCAAACAACGGGTAAACTTACTTAATTGTATATACAATAGACTATATAATTTTATATGCTTAAACTCACAAATAGTAAGCTCCCTCCTCCCGAAAAGATTTACTGTTGTATATTCTCGTTATCTGACTTTTGTATTAAAAACCTTAATAGATTTTAGATCTATCATCATTATCATCATCAGCTCATTAAACGTCCCCACCGAGGGGCACGAGCCTACCCGCAAGGGTGTTTTTAGGCCTTAGTCGTCCACGCGGGCCCAGTGCGGGTTGGCCGACTTCACGCACAACCTTTGAATTTATTTGCAGGCGTGCGCAGGTTTCCCCACGATGTTTTCCTTCACCGTAAGAGCGTCGGTTTAACGTACATATAATTTCGAAAATTCGAAACCACATTGGTAGGTGGCGCGATTTGAACCACAGACCTCCCGGTAGGAGAGCGACAGTCCACACCATTGATCCACCGACGCTCTATATTTTATCTTATTTTAATATAAGTACTCGTGGAAGTTTTGCAACGCGATTTACTAATATAATTATATTATTCTAATATCACATTGTGATTATGTAACTAAATTGCATCGTAAATAATATATGCATATGAACAACTTTCAACTTGGACCCTAGTCACATGTTTTGTAATTGTGGCAACAACAAGTTGGTGACTAACGGCGAAACTTCGAGATAAGTAGGCAGTGTGCAGTGTCACAGTACTCTTATTATTTAGTAAATTAGTACCCACTTTAGTTCGTTGATACTGCGCATATTCGGTCGGGAATAATTTTGTATAAAATATTGTTAGTTCATCTTACAAAGTTGACGTAGGCACATAGGTAAAATAATTATTATTCTGGTCATAAATGTGTAATGTATTTGCAACTGGTATGTTGTACAGGTTATTTGTAGCGTTAAATGTATTACTCAAATACATTGAAAAAACTGAAACCACAGGTTTTTAAATTAATTTCGATGGTCTTAATAACGGGAGAATCTCATAAACCAATAATATAATAAAAAAATATATAAACGATAAGTATCATGAATTCATGAACCAGCCTTCTTACTTGTACAAAATTTCTATACTTTTTATATTCACAATAGAAATAGAATCCTTAATGTGTATGGCATGTGGGGGACTGTATCGTGTCCTATCAATGTTAATCATCATAATTTCGACCCATCTCTACTCTAGGTTCACCATCATCAGCTCATTAAACGTCCCCACCGAGGGGCACGAGCCTACCCGTATAGGGTGATTAGGCCTTAGTCGTCCACGCGGGCCCAGTGCGGATTGGACGACACCACACACAACCTTTGAATCTCTTCGCAGGCGTGCATGAAGGTTTCCTCACGATGTTTTCATTCACCGTAAGAGCGTCGGATAACGTACATATACTTTCGAAATTGGAAAATACATTGGTACGTGTCGGGATTTGAACCTCAGCCCTCCCGGTAGGAAGGCGACAGTCCACACCATTGAGCCACCGACGCTCCATCTACTCTAGGTTAAATGGTTATAAATAAAACAATGTTACGGACTAAGCTTATCGGTGTGAAGCAAGGTCAGTTATGCTTGTTTAATCAACATAGTACTCTTACGTCTAGAAATTAACTTACTTTACATTGTGAATGGTTTAGTCGTGTTGTATTTTATAGCCAATTTGACGACGGTTATGTATACAACTTGCGCTAAACCAGTAAGTTATGATAAAATTGTCTTGATCATAGAGTCGAGGGGCATTAAATTTCTGCCATGATGCCCAATGCTAGATTAAGTACTCCTCTAATGACTTATCATCCAGGGGTTTTGCATAGTATCCCAACGTGTTTGTGCAGTATATGTAGGCGCCCTCGTTTGTTATTTGACTGGATGGACCATGTGCAGTTTGAAATGTTTAATATTTTCAATACACCAGGGATGTGACCGAAGACCAGTTCACGGATCTGTACCGGGTTGAGGGTCTGAAGGGCGTGTACATCGCGTCCAAAGTGAATTCCACGTCGCTGATCACCAACATCGGCCCTGAACACTTGGTGTCCATGATCACGTTTGACCACGGAGTTACGTGGTCGCTGATCAACCCGCCTACAGAAGACGAGAATGGTGAGTTCGTATTTGACTAGCTATAAAAGCAGACTCAATTATCCCTTAACACCGACATCAGCTATATGTTGAAGAAGGTTCATAATGAGTCGAGCCATCCGTTTCGCGGATTAGCTAATTTATAATCAAACAGAGTACAATCTTAGTAAAATTCATGTAAGTCTTATTAGGCCAACCACGATATGCCCGGCAAATCTGCGGCCATCAGTAGCACGACTAAAACATCGATATAAACGTAAAAGTGATAGCTATTCATAGCCTTAATTGAAGCTTAACAGTTTACTCCGGCCCGATGGACCGACGACTTGCGAAAGGTCGCTGGTGGAGGCTGGATGAGAAAAGCGGAGGACCGGGATATCTGGCGCGAAATGGGGGAGACCTATGTCCAGCAGTGGAGTGCGATAGCTTGAAGAGAGTTAATTTTATACGGCTCTATTTATTATTATATTAGGGAAACCAAAAATTAAAGTGTTGCTATTAAAAAATGGTAGGTAATTAATTGGTGGTAGAATGAAAAGGAAAAATGTTCACTCGAAGAAAGTGAAGGTAAAAGTTTTAGTAAACAAAAACCGTACCTGTTATTGGAAATAAACACTCCCGAAAAGTAAAAAATAAATATAATCTTAATTTCCTTTAGCGAATGATCACCGCGTGGAATAAACAATTCCCGAACAATTTCGTCATCAGTATTATTTTATTTTGTTATTATATTTGACCTTTCACGAGATTTTAATTGATTCGATGTGTTGTTTATACTACGTGGATTCCCCGGTTATCGCCATGTTTCGGTCGATTCCGACCTAATTATCGACGATTAACATATGCAACAAGCAATTATGAAATTACAATTCGACACGTGATTTCGTAACTGAGCGAAAAATACTGTTTTGCTGTTGTTTTGATACACTGCAAACATGACGAGATAAAAATGCTATTTTGTTTTATCTTGGAACGTGTGATTGGAGGGCGATGGATATGTTTAGTATTTTAATTGAACAAACACATCGAATCATTGGATGTAAGGTCTCGCAGTGCCGGTAAATAGGGGCATATCACCGACGTTAGAATAGCATACTAGGCAGCAGGACCGTTATTATTTGGTTTTCACCTGATTTCTCTTGATAAGTGCCCGACCCTGCTGCGACTCCAGTTCTCGTTTTGATGAAATACACATGTACTTACTTTCATGTCAGTATCAACAAAATCGTATGATCAATTAGACAGAACATCGCGTTAATATTTTGACAACGCAGTAGGTTGGGCAACGCATATGAACTAGTGACCCTGCTTTTGCGTTTTATTGAGCGACACACAGTAGGTTCAGAGACAATAGGTGAAGAGGCCACTCAAATTGGGCGCAGGTATAGAAGCTGAGCACGAACAGAAAATGCTATTTGCGGGACTGTGGCGCAGATTACACCACACGGGATTCAGTCCACCTCACCGGCCTGTTCTCTATCCTGAAATCCTTCAAACAACTAAAAAAATAGTACAGCGGTGGGCTTGGGCGGCTAACAAGATTTCAATATAATAAATGAATGACAATAACCAATAAATAAATAAAATCTTTAAATCATTGACTAAATTATTAATAATTATGTTTCTGAGCTAGGCTAGCCCTACTCGACCTTTATAAAACAATACAATAAATATTATGTACCGACTTATAAATTAAAAATATATTACATAAAGCAATATGAATGGCGACGTATCAATAAATCGTTGAAGTAGGTGGTATCCTGGACAATATATTATGCCCTTATATGTCTTATAAGAGCAAATTATTTACACATGTAATTCATATTTCTCGGGTAATGTTGAACGACATATCCTTTTAAAGTAAACGTGTGGTTGAATAACGACGTTAAAATAATTGTTACCAGGAAACCGGCTCGACTGCTACTTGAACAACTCCTGCAGTTTGCACCTGTGCCAGAAGTTCAGTCAACTGTACCCAGTTACAAGGTCAGTGAAAATACGTAATACGTGATATCGTATATTGTCGAAGTCGTAAGAATTTAGGACCTGAATTCCTGTGGTGATGGAACCGTAATGATTATCATTCTCAACCTACTACATTTCCATTCAGTCGTCAGTTAACGGCTTATGCAAAGTAATGGTTGAGATTGAGACGTCGCCTACTTCATCAAGAGTTTCGGGTTCGATCCCCGGGCAGTACAAATATTGGGTGAAGATATCTTCAGTCTGTTTGCATTGGTATGGGTGTTTCTATATATGTAAGAAAAGCAATATATAAAATGTATAATATGTATGAATTTACATAAAAAGGTCACAATATAAGTATATTTATCAGTTGTTTCGTACACTTACTATAATTTCCACGTTAAATTTAATAAGGGATGACGCTTTGTGAATGTCAGTAGATATATATCCATTTAATCTCGGGAAGACTAGAAAATAACGGAGTGGATGTCCCAATTGTTCCTTTATCTGCTGCAATTATGCTTTTAATATCCGTGATCAGGCTGCAGGGTGAGAGAACTGATACCTGACAAGGAACGTTTTAAAACGACTTAAGTACGATGGGAGGCAGCACGATGGCCTAGTAATTTTATCAATTAACTTTACATATTTAATGAATTGTGGCGTGATTGCAGTAATGAACGTTCAAATTCAAATTTGTAACTAGCAAATACTTTTGTGAGTTTGCAAATAAAAAGCAAGCGAGCAGACAGCTCATTTATTCACTCATTTTGGTAAATGACACATTCGCCCATCTACACTTGCACTACTAGAGGGTATAGAAATGGCCGGCCTTTTAAACGAGAATACGCTCTTTATTGTATGTAAAATAAAACAGTCATTATGTTACCATTGGCTTGGAACCCAGAATTAGGAAATCTAGTGTATAAAGAGTGACAAGGATATAAAATGTTTGCCCGTTCCTTGCAGCCGGCCAGGATATATTGCTGTGGGGTCAAGGTAAATGTAACGCAAACTGAGTGTTGTGTGAGCTATGCTTCGTACCTTTACTTTCTGGGTCGTGATATTTTTGGGTATATCAATGTAGAATGGTATTTAATTGAATACGATTATGGTTATGCTTATGGTTTGTTTGTGGCATGGGTTTTGTCATTTTTTTATTTCGGGACTCATGCATAAATAAAAATCTTATTAATACCATTTTGAAATGTTAATTATAACGAAGATATCTGGTTAGTGAAAATAATCTATTTTAGGTGTTTATGATAATTGTATTTCAAAGCATGTGTTTTATTGATATTATATGTGTTTTTTTCCTTGTTCGCAAAATTCTAAGCTGTGACTAATATAACAGGATGCACAATGGTGTGCAAACGTCATTATTAAAATAAATCACTACGTGATCCACATTTATAGTTTATTTAAAAGCTCTCTGCCATCAACAAAGCAATTTGTTTCGTGAAATTTTGTTTACATCATAGGTAAAACCAAACATACAATAATAGTTTTTCCTGTCTGCAAAGTTCCTAAAATGTGGAATCGCTCTTTACAGGTCTGCCATCATAATGAGTTCCAAGTCAGCCCCCGGTATCATCATGGCAACCGGTGTCATGGGGAAATCGTTAAAAGGCATTCCCGGTGTGTACCTGAGCAGAGATGCGGGACTGACATGGAAGAAATTACTCAAAGACTATTACTTCTTCAACTACGGTGACCACGGTGGTGTTCTTGTTGCTGTTAAGTACTACAAGTCGCGCGGGGAGACACGGAGGATACTGTATTCGACAAACGAAGGCATAGAATGGAATAGTTATCAGTGAGTCATAATACAAACGCAATGTCAACTTATCTCAGTGCGATAAAACAAACATAAACGAGCTCATTCATTTTCAGGTTCAATGAGGAAGATCTACGTATATATGGGTTAATGACCGAGCCCGGCGAGAATACCACTACATTCACAATGTTCGGTTCCGCCAACGATCAGCACCAGTGGATTATAATTACCATTGATTTGCGTAACACTTTTGCACGTAACTGTACACCTGACGACTACAAATTCTGGTCACCGTCATCACTAAATTCTTCTGTGTCGTGCGTTCTAGGCGTAAGAGAGACATACCAAAGGCGATTTGCGCACACGAATTGCTATAACGGTATCGATTATGATAGGCCGGTAAAGAAGGAAATATGTGAATGCAGTAGGCGCGATTTCGAATGTGACTTTGGTTTTATGCGGCAAGGTAGCGAGTGTATACGTAATAAGAGCGTCAATTTTGACCCGTACGCAATACCGGCTGACTGTAGACCAGGCAAGACGTACAAACGGACCAAGGGCTACAGAAGAATCGACGGTGACATATGTTACAGTTCGTCGTACTTGCCGTATTTACATGACACAATTCCGTGCCCAATAGAAGAACCGACGGAATTCCTCCTTGTGGCTTTAAGAGATAAAATTGCCAGAATCGATTTAACAGACAATACAACTTTATTACCTGTTACGGACCAGAAGAATATTGTCGCGATAGAATTTGATATGAAAAACAATTGCATCTACTGGGCTGATATAGAACTAGACAAAATAAGCCGGCAGTGCTTCAATAACGGAACAACTCAAGAGATCGTTGTAGATACAGACTTAGCCAGTATTGAGGGTATGGCTTTGGATTGGATTTCGAATGTATTGTTCTTCGTTGATGGTATGAGGAAGAAAATTGAAGCTGTCCGAACTGATCTCACAAATTCTGGTAGAATGAGGGTGACAATATTAGACTCAAAGCATCTGTCTAAGCCGCGTGGCATTGCCGTGCATCCAAGAGCAGGATATCTCTTCTGGACGGACTGGGACAGAGTGAACCCTTCAATCTCACGGTCTAACTTAGATGGATCTGAGGTTAAGAAATTATTCGGAAAGCCGATAGTTCAGTGTGGCCGAATGGTATAACGATCGATCAAATGGCGGAAAGGATTTACTGGGTAGATGCTATGGAGGATTACATTGCTAGTGCCGACCTGAATGGCCGCTACTTTAAAAGAATATTATGGAATGACGAGACCGTGTCGCATCCCTTTGCCGTTGCGGTTTTGAAAGACAAAATGTACTGGGATGATTGGAAAGCCAAGTCGATCTTCGTTGCCGATAAGAATAGCGGAATGGGGTATACTAACGATTAACGATTCGTTCACTGGCTTGATGGATCTGAAAGTGTTCGCTCACTTCGTACAGCACGGCACTAATGGTTGTTCAGGCAAGAATCCACCTTGCGATGCACTTTGCTTGGGAAGGCCAGGAGGTGGCGCTAGTTGTCTATGCCCTGACGGCTTTACCATACAAAATGGAAAGTGCATGTGTCCTAACGGTGAGAAGCCCTCAGCTAATATGACGTGCCCCGTGAAGCCTGGCCTTACTTGTGGACCTGTAAGTTCTTATGTTTTCTTTAACATGATACCTTTGCTAATTACGTATCTATTTAAATTATAGCATCATCCACTTGAAGTTATCATATAAAGCAAATCTGTCAATTATAATAATAATTTTAAATAATGCTTGTGTTGATGTGTGTATATTTGGTATAAATACTTCCAAGGCCGTACACGATTAATTTATGCTTGATATTATCAACCAACCATATCAAACAAACCGAATGTTGAATGAATATTTAAATCACTTAATCTTTTAGGACGAAGTGATTCAAATATTACTATGTACATTACTATGTACGATGAAAACATTTTGCCACATGTGATAGAAATATTTTCAACGTCAATAGTCTTACAAAACAATAAACTAGCTAGATACACAAGCGCACTCAACAAGTGTCAGCGGCAAAATTATTCCCATCTGTCAGTTGGGCCAAATTTTCATTTATAATTACGTCGCTCGCTACACGTCATAGTGACTTTGAGTTGGCTCGTGTCTTTGATTTTGTTCTCTTTTTGTGACGCCTGAAGGTCAAAATTATTGAACAATTTCATGTCATAAACATAACATGTGTCAACGTACGCGCCATGCGGCTTATGCATTTAGTTAGTTTATTGTTTATCTAAGTCAATTGTAGCTTTTAGTGGGGAACTAAAATCTTACATGGACTGCTATTTACATAAAGCATATCTTTTTCCCAGGATCAGTTCACATGCAAAAACGGACTCTGCATAACGGCTACATGGCGATGCGACGGTAACAACGATTGCGGCGATCTCTCGGACGAAGTGGGGTGTCTGTGTACGCCGCCCATGATACCGTGTGAGGACACCCGTTGCTACCTGCCTCATTGGAAGTGCGACGGGGATATTGATTGCGCTGACATGAGCGATGAGAAAGGTATTTGATTAGAGATACCATTACTCATAGATAAAAGATAAATATCTACATCGACATACACACAACACCATTTATCCTCAATTATGGCAGAGCGTGCACTATGGGTACTAAATAACGTATGAATATACATAGAAACACCTAGACCAATACAAATAGTCATATTCACGCACACAAATGATTTGGCTCAGGGATCCGGGGATTAAACCCGGATCCGGAACCCCTGGTGTAATAACTGACATCACAAATATTGTGCACTATATGGCATGTCAATATATATTTATTAATTATTTTGAACGAAGGATTGTAAATATCTATATTTTATCATTGTAAAGTGCTTTCGGCCTTTATCCGCGTAACCGTTTCCAAGGAGACTTCTTTCTCAAGCATACACAGTGCATTCAAAAAGTTCCGGGACTAAATTTCTATAAAATCAACGATCATCGCCATCTCTCGCACAACGTTGGAACTAGTTAATACCATCCTTCGACTATCTACATTCGAGATTTCAGCGCTCTTACCTCATTCGAAGTGAAGTTTTGTTTGGTTGAAGTAAACGTGTTTATATCGGTCGGTCACAATTTGCGAAATGGAGCAACGTGCCGCTATTAAATTTTGTTTCAAATTGGGAAAAAGTGGTTCCAAACTTATCAAATGTTAAAAACTGCATATGGCGAGGATTGTTTAAGCCGAAGCAAGGTTTCGAGTATGGACGGCCCCTCAAGTTCGCGCAACCAAATCCAAAATCAAAACGATGTTCATTCTTTTTTCGATTCTCATGGAATTACCACAGCGAGTTTGTGCCAACCGGCCAGACGGTGAATGCAGCATTTTATAAAGATGTGCTGGACAGACTTTGAAGCGGATTCGACGCATAAGGCCAGAATTTACAGTAGTGGCGATTGGTTTCTTTGCATGACAATGCGCTCCATTCCTCGATCCTCGTTTCACAATTTTTGGCCAAAAAATTAGTTACTGTGATCCGCCACCCCATACTCACCAGATCTGGCTCCAGCGGACTTTTTTCTATTTCCCAAGATTTAAAATTGCCATGAAGGCGAGCGTTTTCAGGATTAGAGGCCATAAAACGAGGAGTGACCGCCACACTCAAGGCCATTTCGAAGAAGAATTTCGCGGGCCTTCCAAGGACTGTACGACCGCTGTAAAATTTGTGTAGAGAAGCGGGGACTATGTTGAAAATTAAATAAAAACTTTTTTCCTAGCTCTTTTCTCCTTTCGTAAAAAAAATTTGTCCCGGAACTTTTTGAATGCACTGTGTATTCTTGGTTACCTAGCCCGGCTTATTGAATTATTTCCTGTTTTGTACCAGATTGCGACCGTAACAACTGCACCGAAGACCAGTTTCAGTGCGCCAATGGCAACTGCATCGAGAAGCGATGGGTCTGCGACGGGGATAATGACTGCAAAGATAGTTCAGACGAGAAAAATTGCCCGGTGAGTAGGAGGCTTTTAACGTGGTATTTTATTTAGCGGTGGAACTTTTTAAAATATATTTTATTTAAAAAAAAAATGTCAAACTGTCGCTTATATGTCTCCAGTAATCTTTTAACAAGACCCTCAGTGCAGTATACCCAACTCTTAGGTTTGAACGTTGCGATCGAGATTCCCACACAAACAACCTAATTCTTGATTTATATGAGACAAATTGTTTTGTACAGATAACACCGCCAAAACTGTTAGACGACGAGGGTGTTAACTGCTCTGCGGACAGTTTTGCGTGCAACAACGACAGCACGCGTCGTTGTATACCCAACTCTTGGGTTTGAATGTGTCGATTGAGATTCCCACACAAACAACCTAATTCCTAATTTTTATGAGTCCCATTGTTTTATACAGATAATACCGCCAAAACCGTTAGACGGCGAGGGTGTTAACTGCTCTGCGGACAGTTTTTTGCGTGCAACAATGACAGTACGCGTCGTTGTATACCCAACTCTTGGGTTTGCGATGGCGAGCGCGATTGTCTCGGCGGTGAGGACGAGCTCGATGATAAGTGCAAGCATTCCACGTGCGCGCCCAAGATGTTCCGATGCCCTACTGGAAAATGCGTATATAAGAATTGGGTAAGTGTCTATGATAGTGGTTTATTGTACAATTTTGTTTATAGCCGAGCATATTATGAAATAATTTTACATTTTATTATTTTACACTCCTCTTCGTTGATTTTAGGTGGATGTTTGCAATGTAAAATCTGATTAGATGGCCAATGGGAGGTTACGCCTCATTCCGATTAGCAATTTATGATTATTATATTGACATTTAATAAACAAAATTCAAGGCAGAGTAGTCTTATTTTATTTTACTTATGCCGGTAAAGTACTGCCATTTGGGAATTATAAAGTCATGAAAGTCCTCATATAAGGACACCAGTCATCTCTCAATTGTTGTCAGTGATTGTTTTAAAATACTAGATAAGGTCTAAACAGTTCCTATTAAAGTTTTGGTTGAATGAGTGCTGTTCCCTTTTTTGCTACATATTTTCTTCTTACGGCGACTTTAACGGCACTGCTGAAAGAGTAGAAACAGTAACTATTTATGCTCAAAATTACCAACAAATATGTCAATATTTAAGCCTATAATATTCCGATTCGAAAGGTATGCGACGGCGAGAACGACTGTGGGGGATGCGGAGGAATCTGATGAAGTGAACTGCACAACAACTGGCCATTCAAAGTTGCTGCCTCACCCTACAACAGTGAAAATAGACTTCCCAACCACCTGTTTGGACTGGATGTTCCGGTGTCAGAACGGCAACTGCTTGCCTTATTGGTGGCGGTGCGACGGCATTGACGATTGTGGTGATAATTCAGACGAAGTTGGATGCGGCATGATACATACGGAGACGACGTCAATGTCGCCCGATGTCGGTCATAAGAAGACTAAATGCGGAAAGAATCAGTTCACATGTACTTCAGGTAATTATTATGTATAAATAATAAAATAAAATATTTTTTTAGTCTGCTCGGGGAGAATTTGCTGACTGATAAATGTCCTACAAGTATTGGTCGAAGATTGTTTATAGTAGCGGTGCTGGCTCTCAATATAATTTGTAACTTGAAACCAAAAAAGCTTAATTGATTATTAAGCTTTTAAAAGCTTAATAATCGACAAGAAGAAAATAGCGATTTAGTTTTCTTCTGAGTACGTAATAGGCGGGCCTGACGAATTTTAGTAAAAATTCACTGGATAGTGACAAAACTAAAGACATTTAGAAAATTAGTTATTTTGGGGAAGATCATTTGAAGATTTGTTAGATTGGTCTTTCACGAAAGGAATTGACAGCTTAGCTTGCGATTGTAAAACCGTATGATGTCGGCAGGCGAGTGCATCTCCTATCGTGTGCGACCGTCGCGCGGACTGCAACGACGGGTCGGACGAGACGGGGTGCGGGTCGGGGCCCGGCGCCGGCGGCGACGCCGCGTGCGCCCGACGAGCCGCGTGCGCCGACGGCCGCGCGCAGCGACCGCCAGCTGTGCGACGGCGTGCCGCACTGCGCCGACCGCAGCGACGAGACGCTCTGCGAGCCGCAGGTCAGTGACCCGGCGAGGCCGCGTGCGCCGACGGCCGCGGCTGCGTCAGCGACCGCCAGCTGTGCGACGGCGTGCCGCACTGCGCCGACCGCAGCGACGAGACGCTCTGCGAGCCGCAGGTCAGTGACCCGGCGAGGCCGCGTGCGCCGACGGCCGCGGCTGCGTCAGCGACCGCCAGCTGTGCGACGGCGTGCCGCACTGCGCCGACCGCAGCGACGAGACGCTCTGCGAGCCGCAGGTCAGTGACCCGGCGAGCCGCGTGCGCCGACGGCCGCGGCTGCGTCAGCGACCGCCAGCTGTGCGACGGCGTGCCGCACTGCGCCGACCGCAGCGACGAGACGCTCTGCGAGCCGCAGGTCAGTGACCCGGGAGGCCGCGTGCGCCGACGGCCGCGGCTGCGTCAGCGACCGCCAGCTGTGCGACGGCGTGCCGCACTGCGCCGACCGCAGCGACGAGACGCTCTGCGAGCCGCAGGTCAGTGACCCGGCGAGGCCGCGTGCGCCGACGGCCGCGGCTGCGTCAGCGACCGCCAGCTGTGCGACGGCGTGCCGCACTGCGCCGACCGCAGCGACGAGACGCTCTGCGAGCCGCAGGTCAGTGACCGGCGAGGCCGCGTGCGCGACGGCCGCGGCTGCGTCAGCGACCGCAGCTGTGCGACGGCGTGCGCACTGCGCCGACCGCAGCGACGAGACGCGCTGCGAGCGCAGGTCAGTGACCCGGCGAGGCCGCGTGCGCCGACGGCCGCGGCTGCGTCAGCGACCGCCAGCTGTGCGACGGCGTGCCGCACTGCGCCGACCGCAGCGACGAGACGCTCTGCGAGCCGCAGGTCAGTGACCGCTACGATCCTTTAAAGGTTTTGCGCCGATGGCCTCAATAAGGAGCGGGACACGCCCATCAACGTACTCTGCCTCTCGTGTCGTGACATGATGGTTCCGCTTTCGTTTCTGGCTAGCAGGTCAGTGACGTCTTTTCGCCGTATGCTTTAGTTAAGTGCTTCGAAAACTGCTTTATTAGGTCCGAGCCGATTGATTCATCTGCATGGACTACCTAAAATTAGTTTTTGCTACCTTGCAACATATCAATCATTGCATCATAAGTGAGTTATTATTACCATTATGTTGTTAATACTTGTGTAATGCAAAAACTGTTACCAGTCTTTATTTATCAAATAGTAAACTAAATATATTGCCGAAATTTTAAAATGTTCATACTTTTAAAACTTCGTCATGTACTATACTTGCTAACGAAATTTTGATAAATTTCTAGATCAAGAAACCGACGGTACAATGCGGAGCTGGCGCGTTGTTGTGCGACGATGGCACTGTTTGTGTCCCGAGGACTCGAATCTGCGACGGCCGACAGGATTGCTACGATGAGACTGACGAGGCTAACTGTACTACGCACACGCACCAGGTAATACAATAGTAACGTCATGTTATAGGCAAATAAAAACAGTGTTTTTTAAATGTGCATAAATTAGGAGCAATATTCTTCCTTCTTTTTTAATTCATTTGTATCAGATAATGCGAGCACTTTGATAATGCATATTATATAATCTGATGTATATTATTTATAACAGATTAACAAAATTGATTTCATGGTTGACGTTAGCAAGTACACCAAAGGTTCTGTACACATCCATAAAAAGATCAACTAATAGAGGAGATTGAAGTACCCATGTATGTGAATTTTTCCTCCTTTATTGGGTTTAAATGATGTCCCAAAGAGGACTGTGGATAGCTCATTAATAGCAAAATCAATCATAATTAGCCTTTCGTTGAAGTTTTGTTCCTGAACTGTAATTCCTATCTGAGCATCATTGGAATACGTGCAATCACCATTTACCATATTTCATGCTGTCTGCTTTGTTGTCATTGATATGGTTATTTCATACTTGTACTTATAATGACTTATTTCCTGCATTGATACCTCGGTGTTGGCTTGTCATCGATCAACTCGTCCAGTTCTTGGTCGTGCTGGATGGCACAGCAGAAAAGGTGCTTTACAACTTCTGCCGTCCATTGTGAAGGTGTCCGATGGTTTAGGAGAACATGACTTGGTCCAACGATTGTATTTATAGGTAACGTTCATCAAACTGCATCAAACTTATTAAAACTAAGGTGATGAGTAAATTGAGATTTTTTCCATGTTTAATTTTTTCAATGATCATTTTGATAATAAAGTATTGAAACTATTACTTGGCAGTTTTAACACTACTAATCGAATTGTTAATTAATTAAACAGTTCTTGGTAAAAAAATACCTCTTTATATGTTATTCACATCAGAAAAGAACCCATTGTATATATTTGTTCTTCACCTATTTTGTTAAAGTTTAACAAAATTTATCATTCAGAGAAGATCCTTTTTCGATACAATTTATTCATTATTCATAATTTTTTTTTGCATATTTGCTGTTGCCGACGATGTCCAATGTAATTCTATACTTGTGGTTTTTATATGTTAATAATTCGCCATATTGAAAATATTTACTGAACCCCACATCTTTTGTCAGATTCAAAGATTTGGAGCCCTACACAAACTACAACGTGACCTCTACAGCAAGACAGCAAATCCAATAAGACGTATCCATCATTCAAGTATGTCAACACAACTACAGGGGAAGGCGGTATGTGGTTTTTGATGACTTCGTCTTGATCGATAATAATCGAACAAATATGGTATTAGATCAAACTTATTACACACAAATGATATTTAATTGATTTCTGAAATGCAATATTATGTTTTAGATCAATAGTAGTTCAATTGAGAACTAATAGATTGTAAGCAAGCTCACCTTAAAATATCTTGAAAAAATGATTTCCCATACTAATGTACTTATTTGTTGTAAATATATTGGGAGTTGAAGCCCATTTACGATTTAATTATTATGACAATGTTATCAGTTTTTATCAGGAAAAGTTTTTGATCTATCGCAGTCCACTGATTGACATAGTTTTTCTTTATTTTTGGCTACAAAATACCAGTCCTTCACCTATTCGTCCTCAATCAAAAGCTTATCGTGATTCTTTGGTAAAACAGATCATAGCAGTAAAACAGGTCCTATACTACAAGGTGCTTTTCTAAATCAAGTCCATAGTGTGGCGCTGTAGCAGCCAGTATTGAAATTGACTACTACAAAAGACTTGACTGTTGCAAAAGTCATTGAACTAGCATCTCACGTACTGTACCAATTTTTTTTTCTCCACAGAACCATCTCCACCAGAAAGGCTTACTATACGCCAGATGATAGGCAGCCGGGTACAGGTTATATGGGATGCGCCGAAACAGCCGAAGGGCTTATTGCAGTACTACACACTGTACTATGCACCTCCCTTACCTCCAATACAGACCAGTGTTACAGCGAACGGTAGCAACACCATGTCGATCACGCTCAAGGGATTCTTCAAGCCGCACCACAATTACTCGTTTTGGGTACGTTGAAATTGCGATGAGTTTTTTTTAATTTTTTTATAATACAATACTTACTGATGGTAAGCAGTTACCGATGCATATGGACGTGTGCCACACCGGAGCCATTACATGTTGCCAACCATTAAAAATATACCCATAAACTATCCCTTTATCCCTTAGATCTCTAGAGAAGCCTTAAAGTGACACAAACCATAGATTTTCCAGGCGGTCAATAGGTTAAAGTACCTTATTCAGTATTCCCCTTAGAAAACCATATTCCACAAAGTAAGCGTACGCGGGAAGAAATTCTATTGAACCCGCACTGTATTACACTATTGGGTCAGGTATATATCGTCAATAGAGCATTGAAACTAATTGTCACTTTAATGATAAATTGCAATGCTGATATAGGCTTGCTAGCTTATATTTTTCTGTGTTTAACTTTGGCTAATTTATATGTTTCTTGGGCCTCAATTGCATCCATATTCAACATGGTAATAAAGCTTATTCATTTAAAGCTGAGAGCCATCTGCGCTCGTCAATTGCCCGTGAAGCTGTAAGCTTATAGCGATTTTTAATTTCATGTTCCATTGTCAGGTGACCGCTTCGAACAGCGCGTTCACATCAAACTCATCGGATGTGGCGAACATTACGTTCGAAGATGGCGGCGACGTGGATGATCTAGCCAACGCAAGTCTAACGCGCTTAGGTCCTACGGGCGTGTACCTCGAATGGCACAAATCCGCGGCGCTGACGGGTACCGGATCCAAGTGAGGTTGCCACCCCATATGCCAAGAGGACCGGCGCTGGATACCGACCAACACAATATTAAGAGTGAGTATAAATTATTTGACAATCTGGCAATACCAAAAAAACCCAGTCCAAAATAACAAGAATGGGACCTTAAAAAATAGAATTTCTCATTTTTGCCAACTAGGTTAAAATATGGAAAAAACCCTTTGTGCTGTTAATCACTTCAGGATCGCGGTATTAGTAATTTAAGTTTTCAAAGACATGATGAATAAGTGAATAGGCTGTTTCTAGACAGTTTATGATCCATACTTCACGCATCATCATTACCGTCAGGTGAGGTCAGCGCCGGATCTTCAATTTTTTTTGGGTGGGGCAAAAATTGAGAAATGCCGCCCCCGCCCACTATTTTTTATTTTTACCTTTATCATCTTATATTATTTCACTAATTTATATAATAAGTCTTCTAATTGATTGACATTTGGACAAAGCTGCAACTTTTTACGCAGTTGTGATCAGTTTCAGAGATATTACATGAACTACATCCCCTTGTCTTACTCCTCAGTGCCAATGATTGTGTAAGCTCTTCATGTACTCGGCCTGACAAAGTAGCGCACTCGTACAAACATCTCAACAATTCGATATAGCAGTAGTCAAGTCAGGCACCGTTGGAGGGAATGAAACACAGCCCAAGTCTCGATCGAATCGAAGGCTTTCTCATAGTCCACAAACGCCAAACATAATGGTCGGTTATACTCTCCGGTCTTCTGTATAACCTGCCGCAGCGTATGTGATATGTAGTCTACGGTGCTAAAGCCTTTGAGGATCCCGGCTTGTTCGGAGGGCTGGATGTCGTCAAAACTATGCGCGAGACGGATCATGATGACTCTGGAGAATAACTTGAAGATGTGACACAATAGCGTAATGGTCGTTAATTCTTCAATAAGGTTTTAATATCTAAGATAACTCTTAACAGATGTAAAAACGGCAAGATTGGTTTATTTTAGTTATTTTCATAGTGTAATGTCGTATGGTCTACTGTTGTGGGATTCGGCTGCCGACATTATCAATGTACAATATTTGTGCTACAAAAAAGAGCTATATTATCTTTAACCTAAGACCACGTGACTCTCTTAAGGAACAGAATAACACAATTTTAATACTGGCAATAAAAACAAACTTACTACTTGAGCCTACATAAAATAGGTAAATATTTTATAGGAAGATGTATAAGGTTGTTCAAAGAGGTACCGCAAAATTTATAATGTAGAGTTATTAAAAAAGGGCACTAAAGAAGAATATTTATGTGATAAATATCCGTGGTCTTAAACTGCTCAGCTATCAGCAGTGTTTATAATATATTTTAACATTAAGTAATTGTCCAAAAAAAGGCTGCACTGTTGAGTTTTCTTGGGTGTTTCTTTCTCAACAGGCCAAACCATTGAAGCGCTTTTTTTCAAGCATCGAAATTCTAATTCATCGAAAAATATTTTGACTTTAGTATTTTAAATGTTTTTTTTATTGTATTTTTGTATATTTTTTGACGTTCATAAGTGCTTTTTGTTAGCCTAATTTAAATAAATGAATTTTGACTTTGACTCTCCAAGCGGATACGAAAACTCGTTCGCAGGGACTTCTACTGTTTCAATACAAGGTTAATTATGGACCTTACTGAGGAGAACAGGGGGCCCAAAGTTTTCCAAAACTCCACTTGGGAGGAGCTTTCTGGTAAAGGTTAGCAGATGGCCAACTACTCACATTACGCCAACAGATCCTGGAAGAAGTTGAGAAAATTCTATGGACGACTGTATTCATCGAGCGCTCATCAGCCACAGACCGAAGACAGCGAAGATCTACGTGCCCCGCTAAGGCACCATTGTACGTAGGATATCCCGGATGTTGACGTCAGCGAAATTAGTGCAGAACTGGAGCAACTGAGAAGTGGAAGGGCCCCGGGGAATGACGGTATTACGACAGAACTCCTAAACACCGGTGGAAAACCCATCCTTATCCTCTTTTAATGCCGTCATCCACCAGGGAACTTCACTGGAGGCGTGATCCAGAAGCGTCGTCTTATTTTTCAAGAATGTTGATAAAACTCTCTTGAAGAATTAGACCCATAGCGTTTCTGATAAACGTTTATACAGAGTTGTCACAACCAGTATACGTCGGTGGCGTCCTTCTCGAGATTGTCCAAGAATACGTTTACTTGGGCCAAAACTTGACCGGCACAATTTAGACAGGAAAGCTAGTAGGAGGATTCACTTAGGCTGGGCGGCATTAGGCAAGTTACATCAAGTCTTCACGTCGACGATTCCGCAACGCTTAAAGACAAAAGTCATTGAGAAATACGTCCTACCCATACCAACATACGCAGATGAGACATGGACACTGACTACGGGATTGGTTCACAAATTTAAAGTTACTCAACGGGCGATGGAGCGTGCTATGCTGGGAGACTCTTATAGATAAAATCAGAAATGATGTTATCCGCAAGAGAACTAAAATTACCGACATAGTTCGCCAGATTAGCAAAGTGAAGTGGCAGTGGGTAACGTACTCGTATGTCGCAGAACCGATGGCTGTTGGAGCAGACAAGTTCTGGAGCGGAGTTCGCGGCTTGGCAAGCGTAGCGTAGGATGCCCTCCGGCCCGTTGGACCGACGACTTGCGAAAAGTCGCTGGTGGAGGCTGGATGATAAAAACGGAGGACCGGAGAATATCTGGCGTAAAATGGGGAGACCAATGTCCAACAGTGGACTGCGATAGATTGAATAGAGAGGGAAAAAGTTTAATCGCCTTTCTTGAAGAAGAACACCACCACGTCATTGCTCCTTTGGCGTCGCGCCATCACCGATTCCGGAATGAAAGAGCTTCTGAAGGGTCTTATGCACTGGCGTGCCCCCTACTTTCAAAAGCTCTGCGGTAAATCCGTCGTCGCGGAGGCTCTTATAACACTTAAGCTGTTTCAGAGCCATCCTAATCTCGGCAATAAAAGCAAAGTCGTGAAAAAGTTACAATTTATCAATTATTGGTATTGATTTTAATCAATATTAATAAATCAAGTTCTATAATAAAATAGTCAGCTTTTTCGAAGTCACACTGGATGAAAAAGGCGTTTTATTTCCAATTTATTTTATATATTCTCTTTATTTTATTTATTCGTATGGCATTTAATCTTCACCAATTTGCTTCCAATAACATGCAAGTTTACTCTTATAACTACAAGCGAATATCTAAGTTCTTCACCCATTGGGCTGCGTCAGCATCAGGAGAAAGCAAACTCAGAGAGTCTCCAGGGAATCTTCGGTTGGGACAGTCTTTAATGATGTGTTGGATAGTCTGCACGGGCGCACCACAGTCGCAAGCCGGGGAAGGCCGCCATCCGCACTTAAACATGTAATCCCCGCACAGTCCATGGCCAGTGCGGAGCCTATTCAATTGGCACCATTCCCTCCTAGGGCCTTCAAAGCCGAACTGCTTCCGAGTCGGGTCATAGTCCAACGCAGCAGCATAAGGAGGGTTTGCCTTCCACTCCTCAATCCATTTTTCCTTAATATTGAAAGGCTTCGCCATTAAGGCATGCGCTGTTTGATAAGGCGGACTGCGCGACTTTAAACGATGGCTAGGAGGACACATAAATTCCTGGTGGACTGGGAGTTCTGGGTTGTTAGCTATTTTCTGAGCCTCTCTAAGTAATGCCTGATGTCTTCTTAGATGCGGTGGAGGAATGTGGATAAGCGTTGGTAACCATTGTACAGGGGTTGACTGAATAGTGCCCGATATGCAACGCATAGTTTTGCGTAGCTGCACATCAACCTTCCCAGTATGAGCGCTGTTAAGCCAAACAGGAGCGCAATATTCTCCCGCAGAGTACACTAGGCTCAGCCCAGTCGTACGCAGAACATCCGCGCCAGCTCCCCATGAAGTAGCCGTGAGCTTGTGGAGAATATTATTTCTAGTTGCTAGTTTTTTGCTAAGTTTACTAAGATGGGAACAGTATGTTAACGAGCGATCGAGTGTTACACCCAGATACTTGGGTTGAGGGTTGTAAACAAGAGGTTTTCCATCAAACACAATACTTGGGCTATATGATGCTAGTTGATTATTAAGGTGGAAAGTGGAAACTTCAGTTTTAGCAGCATTTGGTACCAATCGCCATTTTTATTTTATATTCTCTTTAAAAACGGGGTCACTTGATGCAATGAAAAGGTGCTAAAATGTTTATCTTAATTTTTTTTTCAATTGTAGCTGTCCATCATAAAAATGATATAGCTATAAGCAACTAAGTTGGCATCAATTAACATAGAGAAACAACTAGGTAACTTTGAAATAATACACTGCTGCCCTGGATAGAGACCGACGAGAGAGTTTTCGTATATAGCGTCATTCCTCAGATAGCGGCTGCCTGCGCCTGTTGACCGTGATCTGCGATTCCTGCGGGCGCCTATTTAGAACTATGCAAAAAAAATGTAATGGTTGAGTAACATGCCTTATTCCGCGCTCCGGGTATCGTCGATTTGCCATGAAATATCGGCACTGTGTACTATTATTTATTCCGTGGCCAGTAAGGTAAATGATGAGTGATTCCATTAGTCGGTTTGCCGCCCCCTGAACCGTGCCGCCCGGGGCACGTGCCCCCGTCTGCCCCCCCTAGATCCGGCCCTGGGGTGAGGTGGGTCAAATGCCTGTCTATAGATGATAAAACAATATAACTATAGAAACTAGTAGTAGTCATTTATAACGAGTAGTTTTAATATTATTTCATACAAGTAGTTATACTATTTAGGTCTCATATGCTCATAAATTGTTACTTATCCCTATTTAAGGATTCAATAAAATCCAGTTATTTAACATTGACTAACTGAATCTATGGTGGATATAAATATAATTATTTTTGTTAATACAAACTCAGTTTAGACAAGTGTCAACAAACATTGGGCAGCCTTGTATATATATTTGTATTTGTTATTTCTTTCTTGTCAAACTACTTTTCTCGTCAGGTAGCAACAAGCCAAAAGTAACCGTGTTTACTCAGCAATAAGTTTTCCTTTCCTATTTTAGTAACGGACCTGCCGCCTGGCGTGGATTTGCTGATCGACATCCGAGCGTACAAAGGCACTATAGTTGGCGATCCGTTCACGATACCGCTGCATACGGGCGGCGAGCCACTGCCCATTCTTGACTTTACTGCTATGTTGCTAAAGGAGAAGGACTTCGGTACAGCTGAGTTGCATCCGCCTACTTACCTCGCCTACATTACGAAGTGCATTACACGAACGTCGTTAACAGGTTGAAGCCTGTTGAACTTTAATGGTAAGTATATGATACCACGTTAATAAGACTTCCATTTACATACAGAAGACTTGGCTTCCTCAGATAGTATATAACATACATTTGCTTGAGAGATTACAACGTATCTGACTTTAATAATCACAAAATTTTTATTTTGAATTAGCGATATGTATCATATAAGTAAGGAGATTTTAGCGAGTTCTTTAATAATGTTTTCTTCAATATCTTATTGATATTTCTGAGTACGGGGCCAGTGAGGTTTAACAATTATGTGCACATTATTTGTTAATAAAATTGACAAACCAACACATGAAATATTAATTGCGTGTGAACGGTAAAATTTTAATTTAACTTATCATAAGAAACACATCACGAAAATAAAGAAGCGTTTTATTTTATTATTTTGTTCAATCGTTATGCTTATTTCTATATACACACAATATTCAATGAAAGTTTATTACGGAACATTGTTTACTTAAACTTATTAAGAAAATCATCCTATATTATTGTAGACACCAAAATCGTGACGCCTGAAACCAGCATAGTGCTGAATGGATTGAACTCTGCGAAAGCTACGTGTTGCGTCGGCTTGCTCGGGGGCCTTGTCAAAACTCAAAGAAGTCGTCACTAGGAGAACCTAAGTAAGTAGTTATTTATATTTATTGTTTATTTAGTTTACCCATTAGAGGTCGATAATAGTCGTTGACGTCAGTTTATCTATGACTAGAGAGCTTTGGCAATCTATTATACCTGGAACATATGTTCCATATGTTAAAGGCCGCATTATTTCTTTAATCTGCAAAAGTCACCTATAAACTACTAGATTAAAAAAAATCTTTTTTTAAATGTTTTTATACAATGAATAGCATTTTAATGTTTATTTTAATTTTTAGAGCTCCAGTGAAACGCTTACGTGCTAACTATGACGAGGCCACTGCAAAGCTGACTATTGAGTGGGATGCCAATTGCGATGTGCTTAGCGAAGCTGTCACTTACTTAGTAAGTCTATTTAAATTATACTCCCTACTTCCACAATAATATATTCCTTAATATCTTGACCTTTGACAAATGTAGTAGGCGAAAGTCGATATTGAACGCCGGACTTCAGACAAAATAGAAAATCTATTGTGTCTGGAATCCGGGGTTCAATATCATCATATAATGTCACTACAGTGACATGCCATCCAAGTTCGGACCTTAACCAATTTATTTAATATCTTATATGGCCATGACAAATATCAATATGGCATTATTTACAATACTTGGTTCTTAAAGGATTTGTAAGACCCTTAGTGGAGCTAAGTTTTTACCTGACTGCCACAGGTATCTTCTTTGGTCTTTAAGGGTGTAAAATATGCTTTGTTTTTCATTTCTCACTTGGATAAATAATTGTAATAACCAGTTGCAGTAACCAATAAAAGTTAATCATTATATCCCTTGCATTTACAGCTTGACGTTACAGAAGAGACACACTCAAAAACGAGCAGCTACGAATTGTTGCCAACAAGGAACGCCAAACTAGCTCACGTAATCGAGAACGTGCCAATGGGTGCGCGGTTCAACATTTGCGTACAGGTGAATAGACTTGAGAATTCAATTCAGAACTTGTTATTGTAATATATTTATGTATAATATTTATTAAGAGTGGATTTATAAATTAAAGGTTTAGCGGAAATCACAGATCCACTAGATTTTGCTTTTTTCGTGTATTCTTGATTTGAGTCACAGACTTTAGGATTAGTTAATGTAGTAGGTGACGGGCGCAGTGCGGCGTTGATGGAGGTTAATAACTGTCTATCAGTTGTAGGTCTCATTCAATGCCGCTCTGTCATGGTAAGGCGTATCACTTAGCATCAGGTGAGCGTCCAGACAGTCCTGTACATTTGTAACATAAAAAAAAGTTTAAATTAGGTATGTTTATACAAAGTCCTTTTACAAGCTTTTATTAAAATTGTTGTGACATATTTCAAAAGATTGATGTCCACATTTATACGATTGAAATTATTAAACAATTACCAGAGGACGGGTAGCAGAGCTCTCATGAAAAACGTAACCTTCCAAAGGTACTAATATCTTACCCTGACAAGCGTGGAAGTTACATTGTTTTACTATCTTGGCCTTAAATCCAGTAGTTGTCAACCATGGACTGAAATAATAATGTATTTAAGAGTCATCTATTGAATAATTGCTGTTTTGCCAGTCGACGGTGAACGGCGCAATAGTGTCGTGCATCCAAGCGCGCAGTGGACATGTGCCGACGCCGCGAGCCTGGGCGCGTGGCAGTCGCCAAACGGACACGTCATGGTCAGCTGGGCCCAGGACGATCCGCAGAAAAAGTGAGCTATTCTAACCTAACTTAAAGATCTCTTAGCCCACCGACTGTTTAGAAATGACAATAAGGGAATCAATTGGGTTTATAAGCAAATATTTTTATTGACAGCATTTTATATTTAGGAGTAATTAAATTGTATCCAAGTTATCACTTGGAAAACTGGCTTACTGGTTTACAGTTTTAAATGTAATTTTATCTCATAATGTATATTTGAGAAATAATATTCAAGTTTTGAAAATACTATTAACTTTAGTAAAACGAACATTATTGATTTTAACAACTCTTATGAAGCCAATTGTATGTAATACTTCCTTCCTAACGAAGAGTGCAATAGTTCGAGTTTTTGGAAAAAATTACATAACACTTGTTCAAAACCATTTATACATTACGACTTACAATAAAAAATACAATCTAGAACATAGAATCAATAGATTAATAAAAGCGCAAAAATTGTAATTATTATCTAATTTTGATAAATGATAAAAGCTCTTTAGTTCACCAAAACTTGTTAATATACTAAAAAAAGAAGTATAAGTCGAAATATAGACCTCATTTTCCAGATTAGGGATAAGGTCTAATTCATTTGCCAGAACCCGACTTATTGCCACTTGTCGTTAGGAAAACAGAATATGCATCAAACTACGAACCGTTTTCCAGGCAAACTTACCAAGTGGTGGTATCTGACAAGGAGATACCCGAGGACCTGATCCACGTGGACGGGAAATGGTGACGGCGACTGCAGACTNCACTGGTGCGTTACCACGGCTCAAAGAAGTCGATTAAAAATTCCTGGTTGGTAGACTCGACACAGAGTGGTCTAGGTAGGTACCACCGCAGTGCAAGATATCTTTCCGTGAAATATGAATGTTATGCGCGATTGTGTTCCGGGATGATACAGTGGCTGGCGAAATTACCGGGTATTAGAGACCTTACATCTGTTGTCTCGGTCGACGGGTGCAATGCAGCATTGGTGGAGAATAATAACTGTCTATCAGTTGGTGGTCCCCTTCAAAGTCGCTCTGTCATGGTCGGGCGTATCACTTACCGTCAGGTAAGCATCCTGACCGTTCTGTTGACTCAGTAACATAAAAAAACCGGCGTCAAACTACGTGAATGTTGTGTTTTTTCGAAAGCCGGAGGCCCAAGATTTCCCCTCCGCCAAATGTCCTTTTCGCGCGCACTTGTAACTTTTTCAGAGTAATGAGTATCATAGATGGTGATATCACTTACCATCGGTGAATCGTCTAAGTACTCATTTGCCAATCCATGAAATAAGAAAAAAAGTTTGTATCGTAAAAGTAAATTACATAAGATAAGACGGCCTGCATCAAAGATAATTATTGCATTTTAATTGTCTCTAAATAAACCATTAAATTTATTTACGATAACTGGTATGAAATCTGTTCCCATTTTACCTAAATTTCTTCACGAACACCAAAGATTAAAGAGAACGTGTTTCAGTAGACAGTTTCAAAGCGAATAAATATGTAATGCGGCTGTTTCACGTGGATGCAAGCAAGTAAGTAGTATTTCCTATACGTATTTCCTTGTGTGCATCCGTGCGTACAAACGAAGCGAGTGTCAAGGTGTCAAAGGAGTGGCCATTAAGATGAGAAATTTAAAAAGGCATATTGCACGGTTGCGTTATGTGACTACAAAAAACGTAACAACGAATTACACAACAACATAATACAACGAATGCAGGCTACAACGAAAAACGTTACAACGAAACCACGTAATTACGAATAACGGAACCTCTAATTTATATAAATACCAATTAATTGAAAACGATTGCCGCCTCCTTAGGCATCTTATCGACAAAATTACACCACCTTATGCAACAAAACCCCTAACTCTTTAGAAGCAGAACACTTGTTAAAGCGTGATAATAATAAACTTGACTGATTGATGCAACTGCTACGAAAATGTAGGCGAATGTCTTTCTTCGCAAGTGGAAATTTCGTTGTTGGGCTGCATAGATCTGCCTCACAGCCCAGCCTTAAAAAAATAATTTACGCAATAACTAAAAGTGCTTCCTAGAGAGTTAGTCAAATGTTAAACACCAAATTAAATGTTTAAATAACAAAAGTCCAGCAATATTTCATTTTAATGTTGACTAAAATCATTTTAGCCCAGTAAAAAGTGCTGAATAAAATTCGTAAATAGCATATCTAAGTATTTTATTTTTCGATATTCATTTCGATTCGGTTATCAGTTGTCTAAGAACCTAAAATAATGTGACGTGCGGACATTGAGGGTTTTCTCCTAGATATTTCAAAGGAAAATGTTTATTAAGTTAGCTCGTAGCAGAATATCCCTGAAATACTGATATAAGTATGGTAATTTACCTACATTTGGAACGGCTTTGATGCAGGCTATTTTGTAGAATAGAATAAGTCGTTTCTTGCATATTGAAAGGATCAAGACAATTTGGTCGTTTATTTATTGATATAAACATTTACAATAATGACTAATATTAAATGTATTACAAACTATGTAATAAAAAAATACAATTGAACAAGAATATATTACGTCATAAAAATTAGTCTGAAAATTGTAAATTTATTCGAAAATATATTTTATTCATAGGGAGTAAGTGCCCTATAAATAATTTATAGATTTATTGTTTAAGCAACATGACTACTTATTCTGGAAAAAAATATAGAATTTCAATTCCTGAGAAAACTTGACTTAATCATTTTTGTACCAAAACATGACTGTATGTATAGGTATGTATAAATTTATGAGAAAGGTATAGATACCTATGCGTTGTTTAGATCCCATAATACTAGATCTTTGCTTAAATTCGGGGTTGAAAGCCGCCGTGTCAATATCTCTGGATATTTATTTACTATTTATCGCACCACATATTTATTCTTTGTATTTATCATACGAGCCAATATTAGAATAAAGCCCTCTGTTTGAAAAGCCTTTCATATAGAAAGTATTTCAATATAACCAAATGCACATTATCACTGTTTAATTTAATCCTAAAGAGTTATGTACTAGAACTAACGGTGTCTACGGAAGACCAGCGTTAGGACATCCTGTGGTTGTTCTGACTACGCTGAGTAAACTTCCATTCAGTGCAATTGCATAAATTTAAAAATGTTGTTTTTAACTTTGTTTAACAATGAATGTTGTAATTGTTTTCTGAATAAAATTTTACTTTACTAACTATAGGAAGCTACTACTAATGGCTTGTTAAAAATGGTGAACTTATTCAAATATAAATCTTTTATGTAAACACCTAACAAACAAAACAAACAAACAAAAAATTTTTATTCAAATGTCTGTTACAGATACTTTGAATCGTCAATTGTTATTATTATTATATCTTTTATGACTCTACCACGTTGACATTTACTACCTAAAATCATACAAAATATATGTTAATGCAAATGTTTGTAAGTACTGTCCAACCAAGCCCTTGGTGTATTCGCCGACGTTTCAAATGTCCGTACCACAGATTTCCCAATACAGGAGATGGGGCAAGCCGCGTTTAAAGTGCGACAACTGTAAGCTCAACGAGCATACACTGGCTACCAGTTTACGCTCTGTGAGACGAGGCAAGACGCACGAATATTAGAAGAAATTACCGTTTTTTTTTCAAAATGCCATCCTGTGCAATTGAAACATGCCATCATCGCAATGAATCAGTCAATTTACCAAGAAATATTATAACTTTTCACAGGTAAGAACCGAAAAGAAATTGCGACACTGGGACTGCCTATAAACTTGGCGGCTTGTCCAGTCTAATGTATATTCTGATGTCTGTGGTCCGTACGCATTGAACGCAGAACCTACTTCGTAGTTGCCGAACCCTTAACCATTGCACCCCATCTTTCTGCTTATAGTTTTGGTTAAACACCAATACAAATTTATACACACAAATGCAATACAATTGGTCTAGAGTTGACTTTTTTTACATACCACAACAAATAGAAATGTGTGCTAGCATGTTTATCTGAGTAGACATGGCAACTCACCCCTAGCTTAGGAAGGTCCAGTCATAAATTACGAACGAATGCTTGTCTTAAGCCGACCTAACCTAATGTAAGTCGTAAGTAAACTAACTGTTGTTGCTGTTACCTTCGCTCTGTAAGGTCAAGGTCTCCTAGATAATTCGACGTTGCCAAAAAATGACTACCGTATTTCAAGTTTATTTCCTTAAGTGTTTATGAGATATTGAGTGCTAACTTTACTTGCATTTTAGAATATAGTTAATATTATTTGAATAACGTTATAGTTAGTAATCTGTGGTTATAGTGATTTTCTTTATTTAGCTTCCTTTTACACAGCTAGGGTTAAATACGATTACCTACACAATTACTAAAAAAAATAGGGTATATTACGGAAATTATAAGTAGATGTTAATGCAATGACGTAAAACTGAAATAAAATCACACACAGTATTGAATTAATTTAATTACAATTCGAAAGATATAAAGTTTAATAAGAGCGTCAGTGGCTCAATGGTGTGGACTATTACTTTTCGATCGGGAGGACACAGGTTCAAATCCCACCATGTACCAATGTGTTTTAGAATTTTCAAAATTCACTTGCTCATTCGCTCTTACGGTAAAGGGTAACATCGTGAAAAAAACCTGCGCACGCCTGCGAAGAGATTCAAAGTTTGTGCATGAAGTCGGCCAATCCGCACTGGGCTTGCGTGGACGACTACGGCCTTTACACCCTTTAGGCGTAGGCTCGTGCCCCTCGGTGGGGACTTCAAAGTAACAGTCATAAAATAGTTATGTCATATTTATTAACCGTTTCCATGTCGGCGTTTCTTAAATTTCCTTGAAGGTTCAAGTGTGTCTCAATCGAGTAAGATAGTGCTATCGCAACGGTCACAGAACGATCTATGACCGGATGGGTGACCAAAAATGTTATCTTAATTCCTACGTGTGTCGGTACATATACACGTGGGCACGTTGAGACGTTAAAACCAACGTCATTAGTATCGTAGTCATTAACAACAACAAATCTATATTCACTGAGTAACTAACGCCAAATTTCCCCACAGCTGTGTAGAAATACCTACGCCCAGGCTTATTGATTAATTATTCCTAAAGGACTATGAGCATCAAACCTCATCAAACACACAATATGTCTTATAATAATGTCAATTATAAATTGTTGAATTTAACGCAACAGATGATATTTCAAAGGGCAATGCTATGGTATTTATATTCAAAATCGTCACGTTTAAAATTTATGTTACTTTAATTTTTCACACAAATAAATGATTGGACTGTATTGGATTGGAATGATCATAACTTTAGTCCAAAACTGTACCTACATCTGTGCGATGGCGAGAAATTAAATCTTTTACATTTCCTAGATAAAATTGTAATTTCAAGCTTACAATCCCTATTGTAGGAATCAAATAGGATTCAAAACATTAGGAAATCGAAAAAGTTAATACAATCGTATGATTTATGATAAAGATCTGAATGACAATTTAAAGAGCTGAAACATATCACACTTGAGTATCACACGCTTAGCATGTTCGAGCATCAACCTTCTTGAATACACATTTATTTAGACACGAGTGGATACGCGTGATTTTTATTACTCAAATATAAAAAGGTTCAAAGGAGCCCTGCTTCGTCGGGCTTGACGTTACAAATTGTCATTTACATTTTGAAGACGGATCGATGAGACAGGATGTACGAGTATGTTTGGTTAGATCCCTCACTGATCATCGTACGTGTATTCATCACGTAGAACTTTTTTTAGATCATAAGTGTACCGGACGTCAGAACGCTCACCTGATGGTAAGTGATACGCCTAACCAGGACAGAGCAACATTGAAGGAGACCAACAACTGATAGACAGTTATTATCTCCATCAATGCCGCACTGTCACCCGAGATAACAGATGTTAGCTCTCATACCGGTAATTTCACTAGCTACAGTGCCTCATCCGAAGCAACAAGTGCATAACACTCCTGTTTTACGGACGATATCTGGTATTGCGGTGGTACCAACCTATACGACTCAGTATCGAGTCTACACATCGAACCTCCAATCAACACCTCCTGTAACAGCAAGGAAATCAATACAACAATGACAATCATAACTTTCTGTTAACGATTGTTTCAAAACAAGCACTATCAAAATGCTCTTATGACAAATAATGTAACTACGAGTCACCTATGCTACGTAAGGCATCGTGCCTCGCCTTTAGTCCGATTATCTTTTCGTGTCGTTAATTACGTCAGAACCGCCTTGGCCCGCATGGTGGGATTGATGACTCTATCTCCCATAGTAATATGTATATGATGGTTTTCTCTCTTCTTCTTTTCAACCTATTGCAGTCCATTGTCTCTCCCATTTACGCCAAACAACGCTCCAACGGCCTTCGGTTCTGCATAATACTGTCCAGCCCATTTTTTATATGACAGTCCTGATTATTAAACATCAGGTGAAAGTCAAAAGAAAAACGAGACGGAGAAGTCTGATAGAGTAGGAGTAGAAGGTAAATAGTGAGTGAAAGGGGCGTTTGGGCCACGGGTAAAAGAATCATTCGGCTAAACGCAACGATTTGTTTCACTTCGTTTTGTGAGCAGGTTCATTCATACCGAAGCGCTATGCTTCTTTCACACTTAAATACTTGATTCTTAAAACGATTGGTACGCGTGTTTGCCACGTGAGCCTGATATACGAAGTATTTATTGTTCACTGTTTTATTCAGGGAATCGAAAATGTGTCGCCGGATCATTTGCAATTCTATGAAGCAAATGCTCTCAACATAAAAGTTAGATATACATTGTGATGCTTTTTATAAAAATTTTATGCATAACTTATTCAAAAGTCGCGACAGAGCCGATTAGAAAGCATATTTACTGAAAATTATTCTGTAAAATACGTTTTTACTAATATTGACCAAAACTTCGTGACGAATCCCTATGTTAGATCAAACGATTTATATGTACAATTTTAATGGTAAAAGTGAACTGGAACAGTAGTTTATTAACTATCCACATTGGGCCACGTAATGCTACGACTCTACCTTCCTGTAATGCTACGCACTCTACCTGCCTGTGTCTAATGCTACGACTTACCTCCCTGTAATGCTACGACTCTACCTCCCTGTAATGCTACGACTCTACCTCCCTGTAATGCTACGACTCTACCTGCCTGTAATATGTGTATAATCCCTTGATGTATTCCCTGAATCATAACAGTTTGAGGTATTAATATGTAAATCATAACGACGGATTTCAATTTCTTTTTAGACCCGTCATCATGCAACTAGTATTATTTGCTAGGCATTTGAACTTGTAGTAGCTGACTTGGCTGTTATGAAAATAGATTTCTAATGTAAGACATCACATTCCCGCCCCCTTTGGATTGACGCGAGGCAGTGGTGTGCACTTCATATATACAAATAAGCAGTGCATGCCAATGCGTCCAGACAACCCGGAAAGTCGCTAACATATTATTAATGATTCCTACTTATTCGCTCATTTTCCTCTTCAGATTTGTAACCATAGGCGATCTGCTGTCATCAACAGCTCTCAATTTGACAAAAATGAAAATTATTTATTGTTTTTTGCGATTAGTGTCACTCATCTCACACATAATCTCTGTGCACGCCACTGGTTTGTAGCTGTTCGGTTCGGTCATCATCCCAGACCGCAGATGGCCTATGCCATCCAGGCCGGTGGCATAGGCCACCTGCGGTCAACAGTACTCCAAAAAACTCTCCTTTCTAGCTACAGAAGTCTGTTGTCGTTGACGTTTCAGTACTAACAGTATGTTCTATAAAGTGAGCATTCCCAACAGAAATAATGTCGATACATTACACATTTGAATGAGGCTTGTCAAAGAGATTTCTGCAGACTCAATCTTGACAAGTGATGAGGGTTGCCGAATTCTTAGGCAGAATTACATTGTTTTTATATGTGAAAATAGTAATTAAGTGATATATTTGCTATATATTGGTATCATTTCAATATTAATTAAAACAACAATGTTTTATTTATTTATTAAAATGAATGAATTGAATGAATCGTATCCACTATTTGCATAGGTTATTTTATAGATTTTAAATAAACGATAATTCAATTATGTAAAGTGTATATGTTTCAATATTGAGACAATATAAATAAATCTATTGTGAGACGTCGCTTGAAGATATACATAGAAGGGGATATGTAGCATGTGAATGGATACTTGACTCTTCGGCACGAATCGTCTGCTTGACCAGGGTGATATCACGGCTCCCGTCATCAGATGGCGCCAGCACGTCTGCTACATAAGCAATAATAAAAAAAATAAAAATGTGACAGGTTACCGGATGACCAAAATTTTTTCCCTTTTTTTTTTAGGTTGGCAACAGATCGTCGCTCCTTCGAAGGTAAAGTAATCCATATAGATGTGACGATACGTCATTAAATCCATTAATTACATATTATCATCAGGTGAATTGTATTCGTTTGCCTGCCCATAAAATGTAAACATAAACTAATCAAACCCACAACTAGTAACCCGAAAGCGAACTTTAACACTGTACCTGGGCTAAAAAGTCAAATTCATACTGACACTTATATATTAGTAATATATAATAATTGGCAGGCTTGTCTACAAAGCCAAAAATTACACCATCACAGCTAAAATTAAATGAGTAAAAAAAACGAATAAACAACTACTACATTAGCTTATTTATTTACACTTTCAGGAGCTTCAAACAATGGTCTTATCAGATGACACCTACTGCTGTCTGCGTAAAACAGCTATCGATAGTTTTTATCAGTGCTATCACCCATACAGATAGATTGAGCTTAACAAACGATTACGCTGGCCGATGCATATTACATGATCTCATATTTTTTTGGCGTATGTGAAATAACTGCGGTCGTTTACTTTAGCCACTGAGCTCCAATCCCGCCGAGGGACCGTATAATGAAAACTTTTTTATTATTATTATTTATTTCTGTATTGTACACCAAAATAACTAAAAGGATACAAAAATAAAATAAAAAGAGAGTACAATGGGCGGCCTTATTGCACAGGGCAATTTTTCCAGGCATGGAGAAATACAGTGCATGGGATTAGGGGCTAGTGTACGCTGACTAGTGTACGCAATAAGTTATATACATACTAAATAATAACATCGATTACTTAGACTTATTTTGTGCGATTTTCCCTAGTTTAGTGAGAACATTGCAGGCTTAATCACCTGATTGTTTGAAAAGAAAGATGTTTTTTGGTTCGAAGGCTTTGATCATAGAAACTGTTTATGATCGAAGTTCCGAAGCACTTTAAGCTGACGGTCCGGCTACCATCTTAGGATGGTAGTCGAAGTAACTAGAATTAACACCCACCAACCAAAATTGGGCATTCGTGGTGGGTTACAACCCAATCTCCTCAAAGCTTGCTGTTAGGGAAGGCCAGGGTGGTAACCACAATCTCTTAAAACAGTATTGTTATAATGATACGTCAGCATTTTTGTACAAGACGAAGTAATATTATTGTAACACTGTTTTAAGAGGTGTCGATAACCGCCCTGTACTGCAATGAGCCAGTTTTAGGCTGACGATTATACATAAGAAGGAAAAGTAACAAAATAACATTAAGTTAAAGTGATTATATGGCGCCGCAATGTAATTAGTAAAACAAATAGATCGAGTATGACTCTGAGATAATGACATCGTATTTGTATTAAACTCGTTATTTGGTAAACATTTAATTACAAATTTAGAAATATTCTTAGTTAGATACATTTGGTGAGTGTACGTGCCCTTTGTCGGGGTGTTTTGGATAAGTTTGTAACTTAGCAAGTTGTTTAAGGTTAAGTGTTTGCAACTTCGGGATTCTTGTATTATAAAGACATTGATTTCACCACTGTAATCTGTTATTACAAAAACTGATCTTCATTGTCCACAAATATAACTTGGTAAGTACGTTATGTACGTTCGAATATAATAATTGTATGTTTAAAACAGTACTGGCTTCTGACTTTTTAACCAATGGAGACCGCCAGGAATCCAACACAATAGAAAAATTTTTGACGCTGTAAGGCATCTCTGGCGGTCAAAGGGTTATTTATATACATATATTTTTAAGGCGCAATAAAACTTTCATTGGATTTCAAACTTCTGATTATATAATAAGCCTAGATATACCCAACTTCCTAGAATATCAAACTCAAAAAATATTTGATCAAATAAATCCTAAAACGATGCTTTTGAAACATAAAAAAAATATTTTACAAGTTATTTTTTAATTAAATTGTATGGTTCAGAGTATGTACTGGAAAAAAATCAGTAAGAAATTTTATAAATAAATATTACAAAGAGTTAAAACTAACTGAGAACACATTGTAAGCACACGAAGTCCATATATAACAAGTTCCAAAAAGAAACATATTTTGTGGAGCAGAAGATTTACAGAGAAGGAAAAGCAACGCTTCTTTAAAATGGCTTATGTCATGCATACCATTATAATTGTGTCTTAAGAGGTAAATTATTGATTAATTTTTGTTTCATTTTTACATTAATTGTTAAATTTATAAAATATCAATACGATAAAATATTTAAATATATATATATGGAGAGCGTCGGTGGTTCATTGGTGTGGACTGTTGCCTATTTGGAGGATGCGGTTACAATCCCGATACGTATCATATAGCTTCTTTCGAATTTTCGAAATTATATGTACGTTTATCCGACACTCTTACGGTGAAGAAAAACCCACGCACTACGCAGAAATTCAAAGGTTGTGCGTGAAGTCGATCAGTCCACACTGGGCCCGTGTGGATGGTGTGGACGACTAAGATACGTACAGGTAGGCTCGTGCCCCTCGGTGGGGACGTATAATAAGCTATGTGATGATGATGATGATATAACTCAAACTCAACCAATCTGTATCACCCCACAACCACTTGTTAGAAAGCCTGTGTTTAGAAAGGCCTTCCAAACCTAATTCTACACATAATTTTACTGTTTACTCGCAGCTTCCTGCAGTGAATTGATTATATATATCAAAGTAAATTAATTTAGACTAGGTATATGAATAAAATAATACAGGAACATAATATCTCGATAGATTGTGAAAGTCTATTTAGAAATATTAGTGATCACATATTTGCCCCAAACTGGCTACTACACCCTGACAACTATTTCCAACCTTATTCCACAAAATAAATTCATTCTTTTTACATAATAAATACTCCTAATACATAAAATATTATACTTAAAGGCACATGAAATAATACATGTACAGTATAGGTATATTGTAAAAAGTATATATTTTTTTATATCATCATCATCATTATGTGATGATATGATGATGATGATATAAAAAAATATCATCCTCATTAGAATGTGAACGTCTGTGAATCCACAAACTTTTTCTCTCAAATTGCTACAAACCCTGACAACCATTTAGAGAATCTGCTCAACACTTTTATCTTGTTACAGACATCGGATACAATGTGACCAGAATACGAAAGACCTCCGATCAACATTCCAATACACGTGCCGACTGCAAATCAGAAGAACGAATTGAAAAGTACATAAAAATGGACGTGATATCAACACTTGCGCCTTTGCTGAGCGCGCATGATATAGGTTTTACTGAAGCGGATGACGGTATCTTTAATACAACAGCAAATACATACACAACAAGCTCTCCTATACATCACAGACCTGAAGCAAAGATGTTCATGACAGTGATCAAAGTGGTGTACGCAATAGGAATAGTCGGGAACGCGACAGCAATAGCCGCTTTGAGATGGGGCGAGAGAAGAGTCAGGAATAGGAAACATCTGCTGTTGTTGACTTCGTTGGCTGCTAATGATCTCGTCGCTTTGGTAAGTGTACAGAATTCTGGTTTTATAAGAGAAATGTCGCAGTTCTTTGCTGGACATTATATTATAAGACATTTATAAAGTGCGATTTAGTCCCAGACTAAGCAAAAAGTACTATGTCTAACTGAACAACTGATAAACATACTTTATATTTTTCTTGTAAATACACACATATTATTAATAAATAAATAAATATAATATTCACACACCACTATCTAGCCCTGACTTAACCAAAGATATTTCAATAAGCGTACTAAATAACAGAAAGAAATACTTTTTTTTGTAATACCTACTCTGAAAAACCCAACCTCAAAAAGGCATTTTGCTTTTGCCCAGGAATCGAACCTGGAACCATTTGTGTAATAGTCGACTTTTCAACCATTACCTACACAACACAGTTCGTGAAGTCTCAATAATGAGATACACGGGACGGCCAAAAACTATTGTACGATTCATGCAAGCTCTATAAGAGTCTTACTGTCCCTATTTGAGCAACCGACGTGTGCCCGGTAGTTTCCCAAACATGATTATACTTCCCCTTCCACAACGCACAAAGGAGGTCCAAGTACCACTTGGAGACGGCCTTAGGCTCGTTGTGCAAATACAGCTAAGAGTGCTCTGCGCTCGTCAATTGTTATGAAATTGCTAGGTGGTGGACTCGGTGGGGAAGTTATAATGAGCTGATGGCGACTCGGTACTGATTCGTCTATCCACCATCGCGTTGCCAGATATCGTCCCATGAAATACGAGAATTATTCAATTCTGTGTTTCGGAACGAGGGCACTGTAGCTAGTAAAATTACCGGACGTAAGAGTCCTAACATCTTTGATTATGGGTGATGGGCGCAGAGCAGTGTTGACGGAAAAAAACTGTTATTAATTTCCGTCAACACTGCATCTGTCGTGGACAGTCGTGGCACTTACCACCAGGTGAGCGCACAAACTATCTTGTTAACTTATGACAAAAGAGGTAAAAAACCTAATATCCAAACTTACTTTTTTATAAGTTGGTAAAAACAAGGAATGATCCTAATCAAACTGAAAAAACAGTACAAATTGACTACAGTATCTTTCACTGTTGTCTCCCCGTGGTATATCAACCCAGAACCCCAGGATCACGCAGCGATTTTAACTTGATCAGCCCAACCATTGTAATAAAATTATACTCATTACGAGTAAATGTCATATTAGACGCCATCCGCCCAGATGAACTTCGTCGCAAGTGGAGGCTAAATGAAGAAGAATGGAGTATCTCGCTCAAAATAACAAACACCTATGTCTAACTAACTACGACAGATTGAAGGGAGATGTCGTATATACGGTACATATTATAGGTGCATTATTTTTGTTCATATTTCAGGGAAAACAACGCGGGCAATTAATTAATTACCTGCGCCAGTGAATACCGGTCAGCTGGAGGTCACACTAGTGTTTGTCACAATTAGGAACAAATTAGTGTGTTTATTATTTATAACTTCACTAGCCTACGCCTGCGGATTCGATCGATTCCTAATTTAGAACACAGAGCAGAACTCGAAACAGAATATTAGTTCTATACGTTACTGTCGACGATATACTAATTTTGCTTAGTCTCATACAAATTTGCATAGACACTTATTTTTATTGGTTACAAAGAACGTATGTACCGATTTTTAGCTTCGAAAATCTTCGTCAATGATGTGATTTCCTGTTTTCAGCACTCTAATTGTTACTTATACGCTGATGATCTCAAGATTGTGAAACTATATCTAGTGATCTTGATGTAAAATTATTACAGGATGACCTCGATCGATTTGTATCATGGTGTAATGCTAACTGTTTAAATTTAAATTACAATAAATGCTTTTTTTATGCACTTTTCAAGAAAAAAGACATTGCATCGCTCATATTACAAGTTATTCAACCATGTCTTAAAAGAGGTTGATGTTATTCGTGATTTGGGCGTGATTATGGATAACAAGCTCAAATTTAATAAACATATTGAAAATATAGTCTCAAGAGGCTTTAAAATACTAGGATTTGTGAATCGAAATTGTAAGGACTTAAAAAATCAACAGTAGAATTTTATCTTTAACTGCCTTATAGAACTATTCTAGAATATTGCAGTTCTGTGTGGTCACCAATGTATGAAGTTTACAAAAAAGAATTGAATCAGTTAGCAGAGATTTCTGTGGTATTTAGCTTTTCGAAATAATAAGGCTAAGAAACTTCCCTCATATAAAAAGCGATTAAGATATTTTAAAATACAAAGTCTTGAGAACCGAAGAGATGTAATAGATTTAAGATTTCTGCATAAATTAGTAAATGGTAGATTGGATTGTCCGCTGCTGTTATCCAAAGTTGAATTCAGTGCTCCCGCTAAATTACCTCGACCATCTAAATATACCTTGTTCTGTACTAAACTGTTTAAAAGTAACCTAGGTCACTTCTCTTCAATAAATCGAATGCAGTTACTTATAACAAAGCCTCTAAAGGCACTGGAGTGGACATATTCGATAAGTCAAGAGATTTCGCGAGATCAATTGCGTACAATGCAAAGTAAATTTATTTCTATTTCTGTGGCATACTAATATTAAGTATTATTGTTAATACAACTGTGCTGCTTCTTTGGTGGCTGCATTAGTAGAAATTTCTTGATCCCAAGACTAATTATCGTAGGGCTTCTGCAGCTGCCACAGTTGCAGCATGTGTTTAAAATTTAAATTTATAGATTCTTTTTCTTTTTTAAGGAAATGCTATGCATGTCGTGGCAGCCTGTAATTAAAACATCACTTTAGCACTAAATTTAGATTTATGTAACCAAACTTGTAAATTCAGTGATTGTTTTGTTGGTTGTCCTTAATAAATAAAATAAAAAATAAAAAACCCATACAAAATTTCACTCCCTCGACACCAGGGTTTAGTGCAGATTCCAAAAAACTATTTGTCACTACAAAAAATGCACGATTTTTTGGCAGTGACAAATAGTCCGCATACCAATTTTTACATTGGTTTGTATTGTCATGAGTTTTATCTGGGGGCTCGTAGTGCCCGCCAAGACGAGCCAAATGAAGCGCGTGTTTCGTCGTTATTTCCGATGTACCAGATAGGTCATATTCTTAGGATATGATGTCAATAATATTTTTATCAAACATCCAAAGTGTCACTTAAATAACTCTATAACTTTAAATTTTAATGATCTAAAATTTCCGATTTCGTCACTGACACATTGATGATTGTCAAAATGTTTGGATACTTCCTGAAGTGCTACAGCGCTGAAATTTCATACATGATTTAAGTTTAGTATAAAACCAATAAAAAAATCATTAACTTATAAGTTTCACCACCATCCTATAAAATAGGGGGTGTTTGTTTGAAACTTTCACAAATTTTATTAATTAGGACATGAAAGTTTACATGGGACTGTAGACAGTAAATAAAAAACTTATAAAAAGAAATCCCCCAAAAACATTTCATGTAAAATGTTGCCATAACGAAAACATAAGGTTTGCGCTGTAAAAAAGATATCAGATCTCATGTAGAGTCTAGCTTCTGAATCAGCACGGTCTAATTCTACCGACCTTTACTTCAACGAATTCTACATAAATAAATATGGTTTGGCTGTTTCGTTACATACTTCAGATCAGAAACTAAATAGCATAACCTCAACGATTATAGCGTACTCCTACGTATCTCCTCATTCCTGAGTCGATCTCGTAGAGCAATCCAAGCGTAATAAATACATGTCACATACTTCCTATTCGGTGTCGAGACCCTTGGCCCGTGGGGCCCTAGCGCTATTAGGCTTTTTAAAGAAATTTCCAAACGATTAGTCGACATCACTGGAGACCGGAGATCTGGCAGCTACCGCGGTCAAAGAATTAGTTTAGCGATTCAAAGGGGTAACGCTGCCAGTATCATCGGAACTTTACTTAAGGGGAATTCTTTTCATTATTTTATTTAGTGATTATATTTTATTTTTTAAGGTTTTTAGTTTTAGTGTTTTTATATTATTAGTTGGGAAAGTTTCTTTTATTTAATTGACATTCATCATCATCAGCTTATTAAACGTCCCCACCGAGGGGCACGAGCCTACCCATATAGGGTGATTAGGCCTTAGTCGTCCACGCGGGCCAGTGCGAATTGACCGACTTCACGCACAACTTTGAATCTCTTCGCAGGCGTGCGCAGGTTTCCTCACGATATTTTGCTTGGTACGTGGCGGGATTTGAACCTCAGCCCTCCCGGTAGGAGGGCAACAGTTCACACCATTAGCCACCGACGCTAATTGACATTAGTAATAAATAATTTATACATGTTATTAATTCTAGATCGGCCATGATGTGCTCAATGCTGGTAGCAGAACACGTGCCTGGAGCAAACACACGCGCATGTACTGCGTGGTGCGAGTGGTGCTGCGGGTTTGGCATCGCAGCGTTTGCATTGCCGTCACCATGGCTTTGGAAGATATCTGGCTTTGACAGGCCTTTCCTGTATCAGAAGGTAAGCTTAAACCGTTTTTGTTCATCATCATCAGCTCAATATACATTATATAGCCGTCGTCCACGCGGGCCCAGTGTAGATTGACCTACTTCACGCACAACCTTTGAATCTCTTCGCAGGCGTGCGCAGGTTTCCTATGATGTTTTCCTTTACCGTAAGAGCATCGGATAACGATGTACATATTTCAAAATCCGAAAAGACATTGGAACTTGACGGGATTTGAACCTGCGCCCTCCAGATCGGGAGGCAACAATCCATTCAAATGAGCCACCAGCGCTCTTATTAATGATACCATGGCCTCATAGAAAGCTTGAAAACTACTTATGTTGCGTTTTGTCAAGTGGATAGGCCCAAATTCCCCTTATGGTATCGAATGAATGTTGACTACTAGGGATAAACTGTACCTATGATAATAAGGCTCTTGACAGATATAGAAACGGCAAGATTGGTTTACCTTAGTATTTCATAGTGTCATGTCGTATGGTCTACTGTTGTGGGGCTCGCTGCCGACATTAATACAAATATTTGTGCTACAAAAAGAGCTATTCGTTTTATCTACAACCTTAGACCACGTGACTCTCTTAAGGAACTTTTTAAAGAATAAATATAATGACTGTAGCATCGCAATATATTTATGAAAATTTATTTATGTTCGTAAATACTATAACACCTTTAAGAAAATTGTGATTCACAAATTTTAATACTAGTAATAAAAACAAACTTGCTGTTCCGGACTTGAGACTACATAAAATAGGTAAATCTTTTATAGAAAGATGTATAAAGTTTTTCAATAAGGTACCGCAAAATATTGTAGAGTTGCCCTTTGATATGTTTAAAGTTAGAATCAAACACACCTTTCTAAAAAAGAGTACTACACTATTGACGAATATTTATGTGATAAAAATCCGTGGTCTTAAACTGCTCAGCTATTTCATGTTTATGATATATTGTTACATTAAGGAATAGTTTTTTAAAAAAGGCTAAACTGTTGAGTTTTCTTGAGTGCTTCTTTCTCAACAGGCAAACACTGAAGCGCTTTTTTTTCAAGCATCAAAACTCTTTGACTTTGACTCTATTGGGCAGTTTGGCAGATTATTATATATTGTAATTGTTGATGTTTTGGCAACATGGTTGGCTATAAAATAATATTACGTCTAATTTTCACGGGGAGTTTTTCCCGTGTCTGTATTAAAAGGTACTCGTTTTTGGGACCTAAATTTGAAATATTATTAAGTCTGTGGATGCAGATGGTCAGAACCCAAAAGTCAGAACTGGGGAAATTAGTGTAATATTTTAAGCAGTGGACATTTTGTCATTATAAAACTACGGAACCCTAAAAACCATCACAATAATTCCCACCCACTCTGAACTAAGTGGCACTCAATGAATTAAAAGATCTTACTTCCCACGCAAGGGTGCTTTTAACGAGTAAATATTACAAGTACTTTCATCTACCATCATCTTTAATACACATAATAACCTATAAATAATATTAAAGCGTTAAATAATTATAATATATGAAATCTTAATATATATACTCAAAGATTTGACTGACTGACTGACATAGTGATCTATCAACTAACAGCTCAACCACTGGACAGATCGAGCTGAAATTCTACATACAGGTAGATACTATAATGCAAGCATCCGCTAAGAAAGGATTTTTATTAATTCTACCCCCAAGGCGATAAAATTGGGGATGAAAATGTGTATGAATTTGTCAATTTTAAACCAATCTGGCTGAGACTGTGCATGCATAAAGATACTATGACATAGGCATTCCTAGGAAAGCATTTTGATAAATTCCATCCCTAAGAGGATAAAAAGGAATGAAAATTTGAATGAAACTTTGTCAATTTTAAACCGATCGGGCTGAGGCGTTGCATGAATAAATCTATTACGAAATACGTATCCCCTAAGAAATTATTTTTATAAATCCACCCCTAAGGGGATAATATAGGGAATGAAAAATAATACTTCTTAACGCGAGCGATGCCGCGAGCAGAAGCTTGTTAATATATAAACAAAATGGAATGAGTAAACCATATTTACTCGCCCCTGTCATCCATACCTTTTACGCACATGTCTGCAAGAGAATGTATATTTGCATAAACAACGGATAATGGATGGGATTTCCTTAAATGACTTTTTCCTATATACATCATTATGACGTAATACCAAATATCCAAATATATAAGTTTAAACCATATTGTATCAAATGTTAGGTCATTAACATTCATACATGCCTCAAAAACATTATGGTTATATGGGTAAGTCTATACTTCCTCTTTAACTATCACAGTCCACTGCTGGACATAGTTCTACCACATGAATAGTCTATACTTGTCGTGATTCAAATCAACCTCACCGTTCCGTAGGGCACCCTTTCAAACAACAATGCGGAGGAAAACAATCTGAAATATATTTCAACGACATGACTAACAAGAAAAGGCCAGTCAAAAAGGCCTGTAGAAAACAGGCATTGAATAACAGTCATTTGAGACCCACCACGTAGTCCATCAAAAATAACCCCTATACAACATACATTTCTAAGCGGTAGACTCGATACTGAATCGTCTAGGTAGATACCAACGCATTGCTTGATTTTTTTTCGTGAAATACTAGTGTTATGCACTTTTGTGTTCGGGATAAGGGCACTGTGTCTTGAGTGAAATTACCGGCTATATGAGACGCACTGTAAGTAACTAGTCAAATTACCGAGTATAAAATTCCTACCGTCCGTTGTCTAGGTGACAAAGCAGGGCGGCATTAACGGTGATTCCTAATTTATTTTTCAATACAGCTCTGTTGTGGTCAGGTGTGTCACTTACCATCAGGTGAGCGAACTGACCGTCTTGATCACTTTATACACAAAAGTCCACATGCCAACAAGTACAAACGATAAAAATATTTTCAATTTTTTTATTACATATGCGTTTGAAATAAACTTTCTAGTGCTTTCAGTTGACCTAGATTTTATACTAAGGTTAGACTATTATTAGTTAGTACATATGACGTAGAATCAATAATATTGCATATCTCTAAAAGTAATACCATGGATCAAATGGTTTACGACCATTGAAAGCTGCGTTAACTCTTAAATTTATTAGATATCAAAATGTATATATTTTGATATCAAATAAACTTTATTTAATAAAGAAAATCTAAATGCAAAAAATATAAGTTATTTATAAATCTATATGACTTGATTCGTGTTAAAGCACTGTTAGGTCCTTAAAGAATGTAACTTAAACTTGAGAATTAAAAAAGTACCCATTAAACATGCATTTTTTAATATATACCTTTTATAAATAAAGATCATATCTTACACGTAACTGTTTGTTCGGAGATTACACCGGGACGTTGGACTATTCCATCAAATGAATTGCTTACATTATTTTACTATTACTAAATTGCACACTTACATTTGTACGAGACACAAATAAAGAAAACCCTATGTAGAAAACCAGACATGGAACTAAAAATTGTGTTTGTTTATGACACACTAGCCACGGGTTCGGTTGGTCCCCAATTCTGCTAATAAAATGCGCTAAATAGGAGAGTTATTGTTTCTCAATAATAAAATTTTGCTCTCATTCGTTCTGTTTTCATTCACTCCATGTATTAAATTATCCTTTATTTACCGTTTTTAACCAGTAACGTTCAAGTTGTACCCGAATACCGAATTGGAAAAAGTTGTAATGGTGTCGTAATGCCAAGTAAATGAGTAGATTGAAGCCTAAGATCTAATTCAAACGCGTACATAGATTTTTTGCGCACTTACATTTAATTATAAATCTGGGCAAAGTTTACTTTCAATGACAACGTTATATTGGAAATTCCTCGAGACTCAAACACTTGTACAGCTGCTACAAACTGGACTAGGCGAGGACAGAAAGTTTTATTAGACTTGTGCTTTGATATTAGTTTCTGTTATAACATATACACACAAGTTTGTGAAACTACGGACGGTCCTTAGAAACATATCTCGTAATATCGACTATTTTATTGAGTGGTCGCAACAAACTTTGGTTCCAAGTTTAAGTGTAAGAAATAGGTTAAATCTTAGTTAGAGGTGTTTTTTTAGCCACCACTACCATCAAAAACAACTATAAATTATTAAATGAATAACTGAAAGTTTAGTTTACAATTACAAATAGATATCTATTAGGAAATTAAATAACTGACATCTTCATTCAAAAAGTATTCTTTGAAAGAATCGTTAAAATAAGTAATCACTGAGAGTCTTCTGAATTTATATAGCGTTCAGTGGGTGTTTTGTTCATGGCGCATTTCATGAAAAAAAATAGTTTTTTATTCAAGTCTTGACCTGACATTGCCTAATCTCATATGACTTCCGATGTCGATCCCAGAGTATAAAAAAGCTTACCTTCTTGATTGATACAAAACGCTCAGACTAGCGACTAACGGAACACTTGGCTGCGCCATTTTACCAATAATCAAGGGTAAGATAAATGTAAACGATCAGTGAAGACAGACCCTTTTTTACAAAGTCTCATTCAATTTCGGCAACACACTCGCGGTAAAGGCGAGCAATAAAAAGCTAGATGAAGCATTCCACAAACCACACCCAAACAATGCACACCAAGACTAAGCACACCCAAAATCCGAACACCCAAAGTAAGGACACCCAAACGAAGCACGTCCAGACGAAACCTTCGTAAAGTACATAAGTTGTTTATCCGTTGTTTCGTAACGTTTCGTGAAGGGCTGATTGATGGACACGTTTACGTTTCAGAATTATCTTTTATATTGACATATAAACCTTTTTAATAAAATACAAACTTATTTTTATTATATTTAAGCTTAGATAAACAATTAACTAGACGACAATCTCACTCTAAAGTGTCCGCAGCAAGTCTACCCATCGCGTCATTTGGGCAGAATTTTCATTCATACATGTCATAACGGCATATTTAATGTTTTTTAGAAATTTCGAAACTATATGTTCGTTTATCCGACGCTCTTACGGTTAAGGAAAACTTCATAAGAAAACCCGTGCATGAAATGAATTTCGAAAATTTTGCGTGAACACCCTAAACGGGTTGGCTTGTGCCACTCGGTGGGAACGTTTAATGAGCTGATGATGATCAATTATTGGTCTTCTTCAATGCCGCTTCGTCCTGATGGCAGGCGTATCACTTAACATTAGATAAGCGTCCTAAACATCCTGTGCACTTGTAGGTAACATAAAAAAAGAGGATTCTACAGATGGCATACATTAAACGTAGTCAGGATTAAGATTTAATAAATTTAGTGATCATAGAGATAGTTCAAATAACTAACTAGATGGCATTTAAGGGTCAACTAATACAATTTGCTCTTGTCGTTAAATTGATTGAATGAAACATTAATTTATAAGGGTTTTATTGCCAGCTCACGAAAGGGTTTCAATTATACATAGAGTGCTTTGTCTAACGTTCAATAAGAGCTTAAGTTTATTATTGTTTATTTTAGAAGATAGCATAATAACTACGTCTACGTATTTTGGTAACCACCTAATTTTGGTCGAGTTGTCGGGTTTTGGACAAATTATTTGCCGCAAAATGATTTTACCAATTTTGTCATCATCATCATCAGCCTATACCTCCCACTGCAGAGCACAGGCCTTCTCGCACAGTACAGGTATGAGAGATATGGCCATAAACATTATTTGGTCGCTCATATTATGAGCGCCCAATGCCATTGGTGGGTGTTAATGACTACGGGACCGAAACGACGGTATAAGTAACCTTCGAGCACAAAACCATCTTTCGTTTTGGACAAAAAAAGGAAAGAAAGAATTTTATTGTTCAATAATTCAGCCAGCATATCTAAACCAAAATGTGAATAAGGCACAGTGACTGTTATCCAGTTTCCTGGCGGGTTTCGAACCAGGACCCCGGGTCACGCTGCATATGAAAACGACGCTAAAACCACTAGTGCACGAAGGTAGTTACCAATATTATCAAACAAACATTTGTGTAATATCCGACCTATTAACCATTACACCGCATCGGTAAAACACACACTAAGTACGTAGGTATATATTAAGTACCTATGTTTGTCTATAAATTGTATTTTCCTCTGCATCTTTTCCTTGACGAGCCATATCAGATGATGTGTCGAAGTAGCAGTGTATTCTTTTTGTTGGACAATCCATTAATTTCTCACATCGCTTGCCAACTGGAAAATATGCCAGTAACATGGTTGGCTATGTATCCTTGGCGAGATAAGCTGTCTTTAGCTGACCATATTTTCTCGTTGTTTAATGATGTGTATTCTGCAGTTTTTTTAATAAATAAATGCTAATATTTTTTAACGTGTAGTGATAGGAGCTTAGAATAAAACTGTCATCACTTTTACATTCCCTCTAGGTGCCTTAAGAGACGGATTTTGGGTACAAATCTTTGCAGAGATCGGTAGAGTTTCATATTAAATCTTTACTTTTGTGTGCACGCTATCGCAACTAATATGCCAAGCGTGGTGAGTTGGGAAAACCTTCAGTTTTGTGGCATAGCCGCTAAAACATGCAGAAGAATATCTCGGATTTCCTGCTATTCCATAAACTCGCCAGTCAAGTAGTACGTTTGGCTGGTTATTCAGTCCTCATTCCTAAGAACATAAACATACCACAAAGTCCAGAGCATTTGAGGTAGATCTAATAAGATAAAGAAGGCTTCTAATAGATTCAAATATAGTAGGTAGGTAAATAAGAAATCCAGTTGTTTAACGTACATAATTATGTTCACGTATTAAAACCTAGAGCGTCGGTGGCTCAGTGGTGTGGACTATCGCCTTCCTACCGGGAGGGCTAGGTTCAAATCCCGACACGTACCAATGTATTTTCGAATTTTCGAAAATATATGTACGTTATCCGACGCTCTTACGGTGAAGGAAAACATCGTGAGAAAACTTCATGCAAGCCTGCGAAGAGATTCGAATGTGTGAAGTCGTCCAATCCGCACTGGCCCGCATGTGACGACTAAGGCCTAATCACCCTATACGGGTAGGCTCGTGCCCCTCGGTGGGGACGTTTAATGAGCTGATGATGATGATTAAAACCTAGTCCGTACGTAACTCATGTCGGTGACATATGAACATTGCACAGTCGGTGAAATGCGAGTGAATCAATAAAATATCCATTAGCATTGTTATGTTTGTGGAAAGCTATGAATTATGATTGACGCGGATGGGCAATTGGCTTACCATTTATTACGTCAATTATAGCTGCGTATTACGTATGTGACGACAAGGAATTGGAGCAGGCAATTATTTATGTATCAAACAATGTAAATATTTATTTTTGGGGTTGTTTGTTGTGTGTGTTGCGTATGTGTGACGGGGAGATGTGTTTGTACGGACATCTTATGTCTGAAGTAGTGATGATGAGACGTGATGTTAAGTTAATATATGGAAATATAAAAAAATATCAAATATTATTTTTAAAAATTTCTCATGCTACATCAGTTATAGGTATTTTTTAGGTTTTTATGTGAACGGGGGTGACCAATTCGATCAATCACGTGTGCCCATAATAAACACAAATTTAAAGGAAATTCTAACTGTAAGTAGATACCAACAAAGAAAAAATATTTTTCATCGATGTTTGATATATAATACCCAGTAATATTAATTGCTACACTTCATGAAACGCCGAAGTACATATTTTATAAGTAGCAAGTGTTTAAGGCTGAGAGCCATCTGCACTCGCCAATTGCCCGGTGAAGTTGTAAAGGCCATCTGCGGCCAACAGCAGTAGTCAGTTCGAAAAAAAAAAGAGCTTTTGCCTATACATAATTTCAACCCGTCTATCAGCCTGCCTGATCGCCATTCGGACTTTCATCACATTCAGTTTTCTCAGAGACAATGGATGCATTATGATTAATTCAAACTCTAAAGGTAGGTATACGTATATATTTTATGCATCATCCCTGCAAGTCATTGACCATTTTTAATCTCTTAGCCCAATCAATCGTCTCCGTAACTAGTAGTTACTTACTAGTCTATACTAGCTTACACTTGCCTGCATATTTGCAAGCTCATGTTCCGCTGCAGATCATAGGCCTCCCCACATAGCATGTACATAGCAGGTACCTACTAACACTGAGGAGTTTTGGTCGCAATCCACCATGAGGGCCCATCCTGATTGGCAGGGGTAACGTGGTATTCTCCTATGAAAGTAGACTTATAGTATCTGCCAAAGCACCAGACTGACAAAGACATGAGTAAATATTTTCGGCCACCTATCCGATGATATACCATTAAGATATTTGCTTCACTTTCACGGTCTTGAACCGTAGGAATTCATCGATAACAATATAATTTTGTAAAAGCTATGCAGGAATGTATTATTTTCAAGGCTTCGGTGATTGTGCCAAAGGCTTTAATGATGTGATCTTACGCTCATAACATTGTCATGTGATACATTAGGATGCCATCAACGGTTTCACATTACCTTACATTATACAAAGAATGAGCGGCACTGCACATGCAAAATAGAATTATACAATTGCATATTGTCCGTAGTTGCTAAAATTAAAATGGTTCTGTGTGTTAATTATTCGTATATATCCCTTTTTCTGATCTGCTCCACACAGCAACCTTTTTTTCAGATTTAGTTGCGGGTTTTACTGACTGAAAGTTCCTTCGAAGTTACATACTATCATAATCTGGGGAATTGTTTTTAAAGGTTCAGAACACGTCAATGTTGATCTTACTTAAATTACTTAAAAAACCCTTTCTCACTCTACTTAAGTGAAGATCAACGCTTCAGTTTCGTTTAGAATACGGGCTTAAGTATTCTTTTTCGTTTGACTTCTTTCATAAAGGAAGCTTGCATATTTAACACTCAGTCTTCCTCATATGTACTATCAGAGCTATTGAGTTTGACGCTATATTAAGCTCTATATTGAGCTACGATACTATCGATAGTATTGCAGTGTACCAATACTATTATACTAAACTTAGCTATCGATACTCAATGATATTCTGTATACATAAAGGAAGATACGCCCGTGCCTCAAAGCGAATCGCCGAATAGAGTACAGTTGTACTCTTTTGTTTATGTAAATGTTCGCAATTCGAAACATGCGTGTTGCTGTCACTGCATTTGGAACACTTTTTCGATTGTATTTGTGAGCATATCACGAATCCATACTGTTTTACATCATTGTCGATACTATTGCTTTTGGCAACTATCGAAGACCATCTATAGTCAACTATCGAGCGACAACACTGACGATGATGAGATTGATTATACTCGTAAGTTGCTTATTACTAACCAATAACTTTTTTAAAGCACGAAAAAATATAAGCAGACACGAGTGTAATGTATTTTGAAACATATCATTATTCAGTACTTCAGAATAGGCAATTTATATAAAATAAGACATTCTTCACGTCATATTTAGGAAACATTCAATAAAATTAGCTATTCAAATCGTGTTTATGCTAGATTAACAATGTTCGAGACTGAGCCATCTAAATTTAACGAACTTGAATGATGAATGTCTAGATTGGAATTCCAAATCGTAGGGAGAAATGTATGGAATTCGGTTTGTTATAATCGTTCTTAATCCGTTCAGGATATTAGAATGTTTACTTTTAAATTAACTCATTTCTTGTTTCCTATTCAACCCTATCGCAGTCCACTGCTGGAAATAGGTCTCCCCATTTCGCGCCAATATCCCGGTCCTCCCTTTCCTCATCCATGCCTCCACCAGCGACCTTTCGCAAGTCGTCGGTCCATCGGGCCGGAGGGCGTCTACGCTACGCTTGCGAGACGCGGTCTCCACTCCAGACTCGCTGCTCAAGGCCATCGGTTCTGCGACATACGTGACCACCACTGCCACTTCAACTTGCTGATCCGGCGGCTATGTCGGTAACTTTAGTTCTTGTTTGCATGGGTATTTATTGAAAAAATATACAGTGTGAAGAGTTTTTTGTAGCGGATTTGTGGTACAAAAGAAATTTAGGTATTTTAAAAATATATATGAAAAACCATGGCTATGATCCCCAGTAGGTACCACGATTAGACTTTAAGCGTTTTAGTAGCGCCACTGAGCCCTTCATATATATCCGAAATACATAGTCAAAGTTATTTCATTGCTGATTTCCCCACAAACCCTTGCTCGTACCGTTAATGCTTTGCGCAGTAAAAATACTTTATGATAATAGCCACACTCAGGAAACCTCCTTAATAGTATTTGAGGTAATAGTAGCTGCATAATCTTTATTCATTTTTGTCTTTTGCTTGTTATATCCAAATTCACTATCCAAACACACATACTTATTTGCAACGAAGTGTAAACAAAGGTGGTGCTTGTAGGATTTACATAGGTGCACTTTTTAGAATTCCTTGCGGATATGGCAAAAATGTCTCGCTTCAACCTTTTGCAGTCCACTGCTGGACATAAGTCTCCTCTATTTTGCGCCAGATATCCCGGTTCTCCGCTTTCCATCCAGCTCCCCAGCGACCTTGCAAGTCGTTGGCCCAATATTATCAATAAATTGACTCACCTACTAACAATCTGAAAATGTATTTAATATAGTGAACACGTGAACCGAAGTTGAAGTGGCAAACATCAATAACATCGCCAATTGCGTATATTAGGACGCCATCGTATATCTTTCAGATACTGTTATTACAGCAAACAATTTTTGTTCAGAAAGGTCAGTGTGTTTAACATTGTAGTGATGACTTTTTTTTCATTTTTTAAATACATAAAAACCATAGAATTCATCATCATCAGCTCATTTGTCATCCCACTGAGGGGCACGAGCCTACCCGTATAGGTGTTATAGCCTTAGTCGGCCACGCGGGCCCATTGCGGTTGGACACTTCACGCACAACTTCGAATGTCTTAGCAGGCGTGCGCAGGTTCCTCACGATGTTTTCCTTCAACTAAGAGCGTCGGATAACGTGCATATATTTTCGAAAATTCGAAACACACATGGTACGTGGCGGGATTTGAACCTCAGCCCTCCCGGTAGGAGCACAGTCCACACCATTGAGCCACAGACGCTCTAAAAAAAAACATGTTGCTTAATGAAAATTTCGTCGTGTCTTTTAAACGCTATTATTGTTTTAGATTGTAGCGAAATAAATTGGGTCATAATTGAAGATTGACCTAGATTTGGTGTGCCTCTAATTTCAGTCTTTTTCATTTCTTTTTCTAATTACTGTTGAATCAACAGCGATTACAATTGATAACAAATTTATATTGGCGTAAAACTTACTTTTTTTTTGTATTTTGGCAATTATTTAGTAATATTAAGTCACCTGGCTGGTTTATTTATTTATATAAATTTTATTGCACAATTTAATTAATTTACAATGGATAACTAAATGCCAAGCTGGTATTCCAATATACGACCATCCAAAACATATTTAGATCACAATCCGTCTATAAAAAAATACCAAACATTGATCATGTGACTCTTTTAGGGTTAATGGATATATTTGTATACATTACTGACTTTGTAAAAGGAAATATAGGCTGGGCGAAGAGGGCTTTTGGGCCTCCGGTAACGTTACTCATTTTGCGTTTCACGTCGATTTTCTGTGTTAAGTGTGTAAAGGTATTTATATGTATGGGTTAACAAAATAAACTATAAGTATTTCCAGATGTAGCTCAAGCTGGATAGACAAATCTTGGATCATCTTAACTTTCACAAAATATTAGTAAAGGAAGTCTCAACAGGCCAAACCTGTGCGCTTTTTTTTGCAAGTTTTGAAATTAGTATTTGTGCTTTAATTTTTAAAATGTTTTTTTATTGTAGTTAGTATACTTTTTGACGTTCTTATAAGTGTTTTTTGTAAGTCTAAATTGAATAAATGGATTTTGACTTTGAAATTTGTTGATTAATGCTATTGGGTGGTGACTCCGCATAACTCCGAATAACTTCACTACCTATTTT